>QQXO01000275.1:0-29855 GCA_003709845.1 Chaetothyriales sp. CBS 134916
TGTCTCATTTTGACACTCGATGTTCGTCATCTAATGATGAATACCGGCGCTGATGACGAATACTGCTGACGAGTGCGACGACAAGTGCGACGACGAGTGCATCGAGGATGAATGTGGAATTGTGGAATTATGGGGCTTGCTGCCCTAGGAGCGCTGTGATTGGTCAGAAATGAGTGGGGCTAAGGGAGTGCTGTGATTGGCCAGATATGAGTGACAGATTCGAGAATTGGATAGCTGCGGCGATCGACCGTTGACTGCAGCGATTGAGGTCGATTTGGACGTCAATTTGGACGTCGAATCGATCGAATCGAGAGTGATAAGAAAAAACGATCGAGGGAATGAGCGACAGAAATTGCTTATAAGGGGGGGTCTTGGCGGTCTTGGCATTCAAGATCACGTGAATATCACGTGAGGCTAGAACATTCGATCTGGTCGTCGATTCGGACGTCGATTCGGACGTCGATTTGGACGTCGATTTGGACGTCGATTTGGACGTCGATTCGATCTGGGAGTGATATAAAAAAATGATCGATTGATATCCCAGCAGATGAATCGATTAGTCTGCAATCACGTGAGTCTTGGCAATTTCGTCGTCTCTGATTGGATGAATCAGTGCCAGTAGGCCTATCACGTGAGTACAACGAGATATCAATTGCTAATTGGTCGAGATGGACGCGTCGCGTGTCTTGACCCCTTGTGACGAGGCCAAGACACACCTAACCGTATAAAGACTAGCGCGAGTTGGCAACTATACTTAAAAACGTCTGGTCGAGATACGCAGTTTACCGAGAAACTACGGGTATGCCTGCACATTACCGATCAACGCAGGTTGCAGGGAAATTTCTCGCCGGATTTGGCAGTCAGTGCCGCCGCTTTTGGGGGTGCTCTTCCCTCCATTTTTGGTAGCACTTGCCACCTCACCATTTCGGGAACAAAACAAACACCACCGCCATCAATACTACCAGTACCACCATCGCGACGATGGCTGACGAAAACCCTATCGGTCCGCAGCCGGACTTCAATATCATTGCTACTGAATTTCTCAAAGTACCAAATCTGCCTGCAATTGCTAGTGGCCAACAGATTCTAGCCGAGCTCCGTGAAATGAGAGCACAATGGACTCGAGACGCTGCCGCTATTCGTCAAGACGTCGCAAATATTCGTCAAGACCTTGTTACGATGATAACTGCATCGTACGTATGCCCCTTAATGATTTTAATATTACTATACTAATTCTATAGCAATCATAACAATGCCGCTCGAGTTCAGAATACCTATGTTGCAAGCCGATCAGAACCTCTTTCGCCATTCGTCAACCCCTCCACCGCTGCCGCCATTCCCGAGTTCCCTACTACGTCAGCAGAACTTGGGCAAATGACCGGACCGCGTATAGATACTATCTTACAACAGCTGGGTCTCCAACCTGTTCATGGTGCAAATTTGAATGGGAAGAAAAAAATGCTGAGAGTTCACCTCGGCTTGAGGGAGGTCGCAGCCCAACCACCTCCATGAAGAATACAGGCTCAGGAATGAAAGGGAGACGCTTGAGATTATCAGTCATGAAGACAACTGCACGAAGGCCATGAATCAAAACTGCATAAATAGATTACGAGTAACCAATACCAACATGGTGGCCTAAAGCAACGGCTAATTTCCCTACAAGAACTTTACATTCCCAAATTTGTGCACATGGGCTTTTCTTTCCATGTTAAGATTTCCGTGGTAGCGACGGAGCAGGGTAACTACAGTGCTAGAGTGTCCCCGACATGACTTTCTGTCAGACACGATACGGCTGCTCGTAAAATTCTCGTTTGCTCGTACAACCCTACCTCTGCCCCACTGGTTTGCAACCACATTCATCAAATGCATAATAGTTTGCAAATCTCTAACTCTTTATCCTACAATCTCCCTAATGCACCTCAAAGATGGGTACTATCGAGACTGGGGCGACAAGACCGCACAACCAATCGTCCTCCACCACGACTTCTCCGACCAGGCTTTCTTCTTGGCGCAACATGGGTGCAGAACAATACCATATGACCGTTGTGGACATGGTCGCCTCAGTCAGCCATGGGATGGTAACGACATGGACACCTCTGCCGATGACATAACGGAACTCATTAATCATCCAACCTCACGAATGTTGTCCTTGTCGGGGATTCCACGGGTGGTGGCGAAGTTGCTCGATACCTGAGTCGCCATAGCTCCAAGCGGGTAGTCAGAGTCTGCCTAGTCTCTTCTGTGCCTCCACATCTTATCCAGTCTGCGGACAATCAACATGGGGTGCCGAAGCAGACACTAGATTCATCTTGCGAGGCTATAGCCAAAGACCGAGCACAATTCTTCATCGATGTCCCTTCCAGGCCCTTTTTGGCTTCAATCGCGCAAATACGCAAGTGATAGGGTGCAAAATCTAGATTAGTGGAGGCAAGGGATGCAGTGTGGTTTCAAGGATGCATATGACTGCATCAAAGCATTCTCCGAGACCGGCTTCACGGAAGATCTAATGTCCATCACAATCCTACGCCCGTGTTGTATAGCACGGGCGATCAAGTTGTGCCCACAGATGCAGCCAGCAGGATAGGCGTTAAATTACTTCAGAAAGGGAGTTTGAAGGATGGTTCTCATACTTTGCTAACCAACCACGTGGAGGAAGTCAATCAGGCACTGTTTGAGTTCGTTTTGTCACGAGCCAGGTCACTACCAGGCCGCGCTAGGCCCGTCAAGGTCCAGGTCAAGGCAGAGCGGAAGGCTGACCCCTGTCAACGACGCACCGCGTTTCGCTCCACCTAATATCCACCCTATCACTCACCGTACTTCAGCAACAGCAACTTTCTGCGCGTCCAATTAGTCTCTAATCTTCACGATGTCTTCTTCAAAGATGAAGTAATGATTTTGCCCTTAACGACCTCAAGAACCGCCGGTTTACCTTTGTTCGCATGTCCACCGCCCGTACAGCCTCATCCACCATGTCGACACTTCAGTCCTATGCATACAAGGGGGTCGGCGAAGGAAGCGTAAAACTTATCTCTATAGCCAAGCAGTACGAGTCAGTGACCAGATTGAATGTGCTGGTCAAGGCAAGCGGATCCTTTCCCTGATTCATTCAATGACGCTCAAGCTGACCATTCCGTACAGGCGGCTGGGATCCTGAGACTGGCGTCATCTACCGTGAGATCAATGTACAGATCGACTAGGCTTTCGCAAATGTTGACCTGAACCTCAAAGACGCTGGCGGCAAAGGCTGGTCGCAAGTCTTCCGAGTCAACTCCTATCACGTCCCTCTCAACAACGAGGGCGCTAGATGCTATCGTCCAAAACTCCAAAAAATGGATGCCGGATCACCAGCAAATTTGGATTTGTGTGGGAGTAACTAGGCTGGGAGAAGACGATATGAGGGTCGAAATTGAAGCTGTTGCGCATGATCCGAAGTGATGTGTCGAAGGTAGCGGGAAGAATGCTACTCCATAACTCTCAGCATGTCCTGCTCACGTGGCTCTGGGACGCTGGATCAGGATCTTGAGAGTGTACAGAGCTGTTGCCGTCGCTGCCGTCGCGTGAGGCTTTGGATGAAATACAGGGATGATGAATGTAGCTCCGGCGTAATAATACAGTGATGTGTTGGAATTAGCCAATCGGAGGGCCCGTATTAGATCCCCTTCTGATGTCTCATTGGCCAATCGTTCATCAGTCGCCCTCGCCAACGTCAAGATCGCGGATCACGTGCCTGCTTGGCAAAAACACCACGACGCACGTGATGAGAAAGTCTAGGCAAAAGTAGCAATAGTCTGTAGTTTTCTCGGCCCGTCTTTGGTCCGAATATCTTTGGACATGGTGTCTGTTCCCAAAGCTCACAGCATTCAGCGCACTGTACCTGGAAATCACGCGATAGTTATTGTTACCTTTGAGCTAACTGAACATCCAACTCTGTTTGTTTCGTTTCCATGTCTCTGCATGACGATTGGCAGGCAGCGGCAAGCAGCGCTTTTGAGCCGGGAGTGTCAAAAGACAGCCAGCTCTACGTCGGATTTGCCCTGCTGCTCATTGGTATCGACTGCCCCTCGACCAAATCTGGACAACGGCACTGACGCATCTTAGGTTTCCTCTCTACAGGGCTTTTTGGCCTCAGCCGCTCTCTCCCATCACTCTCACTTTACGGCCTCATTGCTTCTGTCGCTTTTGGTTTCGGTGCCGTCTTCACCATTTGCGGCGTGGGTGTCTACGTGTAAAGAGTTCTACGCGTCACAGTGTGTATCTAGAATATGACAGGCGCTGTTTAAATGAGCAGCCACGACATGGACGGCCCCGTTGTATTTTCGGCCGTATCGACATCAGTCAGACAGCTCCATGTGCTTCTTCGCTGCATAGCATTCGCCCCCAAGGCGGAAGTCCAAATCACATCAAATGGCATCAAATTCTCTGTGGATGAGGCACGGGTCGTTCAGGGAATAACAGTGATCGAGAAATGCCTGTTCTCATCGTACGACTTCAACCCTGAAGACGACTCCAATGCGCTGCCACCTTTCGAAATCTCGCTCTCAGCTCTTCTGGACACCCTGCAGATCCTTGGCATTTCAGATCCTGCGTATGCTCGCAACCAGGGTAGTGGTTTCGCACCTTCGTACAACAACGCTTTCAACACACCATCCCTGGGTGTGGCGGGAACATGCAGAATCTCGTATGCACAAGTTGGAGCTCCGCTTTGCATCACTATCCGGGAAGGCGCTGTCACCACCACTTGTAAGATAAACACATATGAGATTCCCAGCGGGTACGAAGAGACGGCTATCCCTCTGGATCGACACGCTATCTGTCTGAAGATTATCATGCGGAGTACATGGCTGCATGATGCGATTGCTGAGCTTGCAGGCACTCATCCCACATCTGTGATTCTTCATGCATCTGAGCGACCATCACCATTCTTTGCCCTGGAAGGACAAGGCGGGCCATTTGGGGATGCCGTTGTGGATTACTTGCCTGAATCAAAAACTGAGCCGACGCCCAGTCTTACCAGGTCAAAGAAGAAGCCCTTCGTAACTGAGACCTTCTCTGCCCCGGCTCCACCAGGCATGCATGGGCGTGTCAAACAGCGATATAAGTTCGACTTGATTAAGAAGGCTGGGAAGGCAATGGCGCTGGCAAGTAAAGTCAGTATAAGGCAGGATCAACAAGGGGTCTTAAGTCTACAGTTCATGGTTGAGCTTAATGGCACTGGATTCAATCCTGCAGAGAAAGAGGGCGCACATGGAGGGGTAGGTTCTCCTTTGGATAAGGCATATTTCGTAGACTTTTGCTTCGTGCCTCTACTTGATGAAGGCAGCGAAGACGAGGATGGTAATGGCGAGGAGAGCGAGAGCAATAATTTGCTATAGCTCAAATACAACTCTTTCAATCGAAGTGTACCTGTAGTCTTCAACCCCTTGAATACATGCAAGGTTAGTGGTAGCCTATGTGAACTTTGCCCAGGACTTGGAAGAATAACCAAGACAATCTTGCACCATTATCTCATTATTCTCTGTGCTCCCATTGACAGGAGAATTGACGTACTATTACAGTACTGATGGATCTCCCTTTGTTCCCGAATAGGCATTTGTGATCGTCGAGCTGAGGTCTGAGAACCACACTACTGTACCACGGTAATAATAATAATTAATATACGCAAGAGGGACTTTGTCAATTGGTCATGTAAATTAAACTTTGGCTAGTTAATAAATAGCGAGATCTCGCAAGTCCAGATTTCAACTAGCGAAAGTTCAGGGCAGAAATACCATATCTTCGTATCGTGGGCTTATTACTGTACTCCTCGTTATCAGCCTTTTCAAAACTGTGCTTATTCATCGTTTCATTTTGGGTCATTTTAGGGATGGGAAACTCCAGCCTTGGACGATTATGGATGCCATTTGGTCCTTCCTTGTGCAGCCAAACGCATCAGTCCTTGGACAACTGATTTTAAATGCCCAGGCGACAGCCCCAAACAAAGGCTGCAAGATGACACTCTCAGTGCAAAAAAAAGCTGGTCTTCGAAATGCCCCTTTCGAGCAGCAAATTTTCGTGATTGTACGATGCGCCAGAATTCCTCACTGAGGCCGAGAAGCTCTTGTGGAGGTGGAGGAGGCCACCTCGGGTAGTCCTCATCCTTTGCCATGTAGTTTGCATCCTCATCGTCTATTGGTGATGCGACTCCTGTCTCGTTGATTGAAATTCCTTCCGTGAAGTCCCTACGCTCCGTATCCAGCTTAAGAACTTCATGATTCCGCTTGCCAATGAGGGTGAACTAAACGAAAGTGTGAAAGCGCTAGGTTGAAGTCGGCTCTGGGATTACTGATTAGGTCTTACTGAAAGGTCCTGATAACTGTAAGAGGCTGTTCAGATGGTAGTGCGAACCCCTTCAAAGGAATAACCTAGAATTTGTTGCGGTGGCAGCAACTGCGCTATATCTGCCTTCTGTCAAGATCACCCCTGATCACGTGGCTACTCAGGACAGGAAACGCCAATTCTCCCGTCTACCAGTATTTGGTTTGCCTTATCATGCGGGGTGGGGGTTGGCCCCAACCGTTCTCAGCCAGGCTTTTAGCATGTACATCTGCAACCAGTTGGGTACCTTCTAATTAGCGTTGTTCGGTTCGATGCCACCTTCTGGTTGATCAGCCACTACCAATATAATCTCGAAATATGATTCGATCGCATGTGTATTCCTTTCCACTGTGAGCAGAGCTCCGGTTGTTCGGGTCTGCCCGGACACTACGGCCAAAGGCCCGAGGTGGGCGTCCGGAAGTTGATTGCGATCCGCCGACCACCTCAAAATGCGTGACTGATTGACAAAGAGAATTAATTTGCTGAGGTCCCATAACCTCAGCTTCATAGAAAATGTTCACAATCGCAGTTTGTACTAAAAGAAGCTTATTGCCTTTCGCAAGCTAGGCGCAAAAGGGGTCTCACCGTCAAGGCAATCGAGGCAAAAAAATAATAAATAAATAATATTTAAGCAGTCCCACTTTCTTGGTGTTGGTGCTTCATTTTCTCGTCCACAAACGTCATGATCGACATTTCGCTTTCTAAGACTCCTAATCAGGGCAAGGGGAATGTTGGTTCCTGGCTTTGATAGGCGGGGCGGATTCAAAGACCCCGCAGCTTCGTGAGACATGACCGAGGGAAGAGCTTCACGTCGTGCTGGAGATACAAGGGAGTTAGCGCATGCTAGATTACTTACTAGCTATTACAGTCGCATGTGAGGTTGATGAAGCGGTGTGTTCAGAGTGGGGAAATGAGCAAGACAAAGAATGCACAAAATATGCATCTACGGCTTGGTGGATCTTCCCAATTCTGTACGTACAATAACTAGACTTCGTTATACTGACAGAGAGTTTATAGCATTGAGGGTGTCGTATATGTGGTGTCGTGAGCACACCTATTTCTGCCCGATGCTCTTGATCAAGAGATATGCACTCCTCTTCCTTGCCTCGGCACTTGCGGTAGGCTGGGCTACAATGCAAGCTAGTCCATGCAGGACTGAAGGGTCCATGCAGGACTGAAGGGTCTTTGCAGGACTGGAGGATGGAGGTCTGCATCGGATGGATAAGATCGCTTGAGAGGAATGTGTTTATGGCAATCGTGACATGCGTCTGCTCAACACGAGGTGTGTTGCTGAAACAGAGACGCTAGGTGGTTGCTGGAAACAGTCCTATTGAATATTAACGGTGGGCGGTTAGGTCCAGGCGACAATATCGAGTGTGGACGCCGATACGCCACGGGGAGGACCCAACAATGGCATCTCCGTGTTGAGGCACCGTTCGGATAGACGGTCCGAGGCAGTCTTATTCGTCATCGCTTGAGATCTCTCGGTGAGCCATGAGACTCTGATAGTTTTACTCGGGGCTCTTTGGAGGTCGCCCAAGTTTTTGCTGCTTCACGAGTCATCGTCTGTGATTTCGACGACTTCAACAGAAGGCTCAGATGCGATCTTAGGTGCCACACCCAGGCCGAACTTGAAGATTTTCTGCTGATTTTCTGCTATTGTTGATGGCCGAGTGAGATGATCGAGGAAGTTTGCGTGCCCAACCCAATGTCGCAGGTCATGATCGGATTTGCGGCTTTCATTCACGATCTTGAATCTTGCCACCGCTGTCAGATATGTTAGGTCGTGATATGATCCAAGCATTGAGTTGTTCGGGCTTGATAGTAGCATTGAGAATGTGGCATGTGTATGGTGGGGGATGGTGCAGACTGCAAGGCCGAAAGAATGAGCAGCTGTCGGGCATGCCTCATCTATATCTTTTGAGAAATTTCGCAGATCCCGGCAGTCGATCCCGTAGTCAGCACACTGGGAATGTCAGGTGCCAGGCCAAACCAAGGCCCTCTGATTGGATTGATGTAATTATTAGGCGATGACGCAGATCATTTTGGTCTAGTGATCGTCGGTGACATATCCGAACAATCCGGTAATTTTGTTGGTATTCTTGTTTTTGGACTGCAGAGACGCAACGGATGCAGAGCAAATAGAAAGCGCATACCGAGACCATTTTGCCTGCCGTATCAGTTTCTCCCGAAACATCCTAGAAGTTCTCTCCTCCCCTATTATGATATCCTAAGAGCGACACAATGCAAGACATCTAGTAGCAGACTTCCCCTAAAATGCCCAAGTTCTGCAGCTACTGCCGGGACGGCTTTCACGTGACTTGTGCTGCCAGAGATACAACTGATAGACTCATCACAGGTAAGCTGTTTAATAACTCACAATCTTACTCAGACGCTATTCCTAAAATTCGGTGGCTCGTGACGCGAAAAGTACGAGGCCGGGCCCCTGGATTTACGGCTCTGCATATAAGCTTTGACTAGCATTAGCTTCCGGATCCAGCGTGGTGTTAGGATGGACTTCTCTGCAAGCGTTTCTTTCACAAACCATAGCACTTGGCCTTTGAGCCGCATCCTGTTCGTCCCTCCCAAGTTGTCAGTTCTCGAGACGCTTGAATCAACAACAAAATAGAGTTGACGTGATTGTCACGAAATAACTTTTCTATCTTGCTGAATCGCCCCTTTATTCGGCGGCATCAGAAACACCATTTCTTGATGCATGCGGAGCTCATTCTACTGCTTGTCCGTCTCCTCTGCCTTAAACCTAGACGGATAGCCGGTCTCCACATCCATATTTCCTTTCTCCTTAACCACTTCTTTACTCTTTCGCTTTCCCTTCTTCCCGAACAGCTGTCTAGTCATCCTACCAATACCCCTGAATCCCTGCGCTACCGGGCGAAAAATAATGCGTAGCACTCTCCATAGTGGACTGATAACCGCTGTCAATGCCTGCACACACCAATTGAACACAACAGCAAACCATTCATCCGGAAACAACCTCACAAGCATCGCCCAGAGCAAACATGGCAATGCTGTCAGGATCGAAATCGCCCATTGTGATCCGTTCAACTTAGTGATCTGGAACGCCTTCCCACCTACAAAAACGATCATGACCTGCCCACCCACCATGATACAATTGATACCTATGAACCAAAAATTCCTGTGTATGTTCTCAAAGATATTGAATTTATTGTCAAGCCTTCTGTTGTTCAGCTGGTTGAAAATCTGCATCCAGACGAAGGAATTGAAGACCACAGTGTCAAGTTGGAGACGACGGGATGGAGGGTAGTTCAAAATGCGCATTCCAGCGAAGTAAAGGGTGAAGGTGACAGCGAGCTGGTAGATGGACTGACCGATGATCATTTTCCACATATTGATCGTAATCAAAGGCTGGGACTTGGGCTGTGGTGGACGGTCCAGAATCTTCTTGGTTGGGGGGTCGGTGGCAAGCGCCAAAGCTGCAAGCGTGTCCATGATGAGGTTGACCCAAAGAAGCTGTACGGCGGTGAGGACCGAATGGTTAGAGTCGTTGGAGACAGCAGAGACGAAAGTGAGGACTACAGCAGTGATGTTGACGGTAATTTGAAATTGCAAGAATTTCTTGACGGCGTCGTTCACGGCACGGCCCCACATTAGGGCGGTGATGGTAGAGGAGAAGTTGTCGTCAAGTAGGATGATGGAGGAGGCTTCTTTGGCGACTTCGGTGCCAGCGATACCCATGGAGAAACCCACGTCGGCTATTTTGACTGAATCTATATTAGTATTGACATACTTCAGGTAGGATAGTACTCACGAGCTGGTCCATCATTGGTACCGTCGCCTGTGACCGCGACGGTCTCGCCGAGGTGCTTGAGACGCTCAACAAGAGTGCGCTTGTCCTCAGGAGAAGATCGCGCTAAAACTCTCAGTTTTGGCAGCACAGCATCCATCTCCTCTTGAGACAGCTGTCTAAATTTTGGTCCTTCCATCACGATATCTTCGTCCTGCCGCAAGATGCCACAGTCATTCGCAATTGCTCGAGCAGTCATGACATTGTCTCCAGTCACCATTCGCACAATCACACCCGAATGCTGACACTGTGCCACTGCTTCAATAACGCCGGGCCGTAGAGGATCGTGGATGCCCACGACACCAATCCACGTGAGATCATGAAAGACAGAGTCGAAGACAGCCAGCTTCGGATCTTCCTCGAGAGTCTTGGCATCTGGGGGAGGCCAGGTTGGAAAATCTTTGTACAACATTCCAATTGTACGCAATGATTGCCGGGCATACTCCTCAATAGTTGCTTCAATGGAGTACTTACTTTCGGTAGACAGCCTCTCAACATCGAACTGATCTTTTGACAAATTTGAGATGGTGCTGGAGGCCTTCGCTAACATAATCTCGGACGCGCCTTTGATGAGAAGCCGAAAGCCACTACCACACTTAATCACGATGCCCATGCATTTTCGCCTGGAGTCAAAGGGGAAGATTTGCTTGAGTCTGAAGTTCGCTCGGTCTATGGCAAGATTTTCAAGGCCCAGGTGTTCTTTGGCGAGAGTGAGCATGGCAACTTCTGTTTTGGAACCAATAAAGGTAGGCACACCGTTCTCTTCGCCTTCGAATGATGTACTGTTGAGCGTGATGGATGTGCGGATGAGCTCTTTCGAATTTCGGCTGAGTCGACCGAAGACTTTGCCCGTGGTTTCGAGCACCTCCTTTCCATCAGATAAGAGGTGTTCTGAGGTGAACCGGTCCCTTTGGCCAATCATACCTTTTACGACAGTCATCTTGTTCTGTGTCAGAGTGCCGGTCTTATCGGAACAAATTGTTGTGGCGTTTCCCATGGTCTCGCAAGCCCGAAGGACGCGAACAAGATTATTCTCCTTCAACATTCGAGTGGTAGCGAATGCCAATGCCAATGTGACAGCCAGAGGAAGACCTTCAGGAACAGCCACGACTATAACGGTGATGGCAACGATCAAAATATCAAGGAACTCTTGTCCCTTTTCTGCTGGTGTATGGGAGTTACTCGACAACCCTGCGAGAAACTTGCTCAGCAGCACCAGGAACAATAATCCAGCGGCAGCTGAGCCAAGGCCGCCAATCCAATTGGCAAGCTTCCCAAGTTTGACCTGCAGAGGAGTCGTCTCGTTGGTAGTTTGAAGGCTCATCATAATCTTACCAAAGGAGCTGTTCTGGCCAACGGAGGTTACGAGGTAAGTGCCAACACCCTCGAGGACTTTGCTGCCAGAGATGATAAACGGATCCAACTTTGCAGTAGCAGTACCGTCTTGGATACGTTGCCAAACCTCTTCTCCACCCGTCTTATCCATCTGATCGGATTCGCCGGTGGCGGAAGACTCGTCGCATTTGATGCCATGTCCGGAAATAAAGATTCCATCCGCTGGGACAGCGTCTCCTGGTTCCAGGTGCAGCACGTCGCCTACCGTGACATCATGAATAGATATCTGAATTGATTTTCCAGATCGAATAATTTTGACCTCACGATCATCTTTACGCTTGTTGAGCTTGACAAACTGCCTCTCTTTCTGGTAGTCGTTTGCGGCGCCAACGGTGACCACAATGATGATGGCCACACAAATTGCTACACCCTCAATCCAGTCAACGCTGGATTCGCCAGAGACAGTTTCGTAGATTCCAAGTGCTAGAGAGATCACCGCAGCGACAGTCAGAAGGATGAGTACTTTGTCATTGTATGCCCTCCATATCAATAAAAAGATGCTGTCAGCCTTGCGCTCAGGGAGTCGATTGTCACGAAAGATACGAATTCGGTCCTCGAAATGTCCAGTGGCTCGTTGCTGTGGAGGCTTAGAGTCTGTTGATAATGATCTTTTGGGCTCAATCGTTTTAAATTCTGTCGGTTTCTCGAGGCTGTTAGTGTTACTAACAGCCTCGCTGAATATAACCCGGCCCTCTAAACATGTTTCATCGATAGAAAGACCGGTAGTGATGTTCGTTCTCAGGCCTTTCTCCAGTCCTCTCAGGCCACCCAGTGCCTTGTATGCTGACAGCGATTTAGGGTTGAGGAGTTTGTTGAGCTGACCAGGGGAAAATGCGAACGGGTTGTTAGCAACTTCAAAATCCTGTTCATTCCCAGGATCTGGTCTCAGGGCGTCCTCGGCAGACTCATATTCAAGGCTGGATTTCGAGTATACCGTGGTCGGCCATGAAGTAGCCGAAACCCCGGAATCCGCTCGGCCCCTCGTGGAGATACTGGAATCGCTCGATAACCCTGATCTGGAATCAAGCGTTGTGCCGTCTGCCTTGTGCTTCGAATCCCACGTTGTTGGTGACAGATACGAGTCATCTACTGCTGTTTGCGGCGGCGTCGTCAGACTCAATCCATGTCTATGTTGTGGTAGCTCCGTCAATGGACTTGGTGAGAAGTCGTTTTCACCTAAATTCTGTAACGCCTGGATGTTAGAGACATCGGTTCTCACAATCTCGAGCACGGCCGTCTTTCTTACCGACGTGTCTAATGTTATTTGCGGAGCAGGGGAATTTTGAGCCTCCATGATGAGGACAATAGCATTATTTGCTGATACAGGCAGAATTCATGTAATCGAGATATGGAGTAGGGGGAACGCCAAGCAGCTATGCACTGCCCTAATGCCTAGAACTAGAGTGGCAGTGCAAAGTCTTGGCTTGTGGATGTTGCTTCACTATCGGAAGCGGGTCTTAGCTGTGAAGATTGCTTCATGATCCCTTGCGTCAGTCTCACAACACGGAAGGCAAGCGAATTGGGCAACGGTTGAAGCACCGCCAAGGTTGATTTCGGAAACGGTTTTCAACATCAACGGGGGCCCAGCGTTGACATCTGTTCGGGTGTAATAAGTAGCTAGAAGATAGTTGGTACCCATACTGAAGGCACCTTGTCTTTATTCTAATGATCTGCAATGCCCAAGAGAGGTCGTCCCCGTGAGGTGGCCTCTGCAACGTAATATGGTAATTAGTGCAAATGACATGAAAAACCAGGACCTTGGCAACTTTATGCCAAGACCGTTCTAGAACGTTTCAATAATTACATTTCCCCAACCACCTTTTGCCAACGGTCATGATGGTCTGTTTGCACTATTCCAGTACACGGCGATCTCCGCTCTACGACCTTGTCCGCAAGCACCGGATTTATCTGATTAAAGGGGATGGCTTGTAGCATTGAGGCAGTCGTCGAGATCTTTGCAATCACATCGCTCACCACAATCATGTTGCTGTTGGACTCGCCTCGTTGAGTTGGTCACAGGAAAGACACTTACACATACCCGCTGTTCCAAGGAATTAATTCAATCGACCGTGCATAGTCCCTACTCTAATGGATCAGACATCTTCGTCAGCACATCAAGCCATTCGCCAACTCTTTACTGACTGTCCGACATGCCTCGCGGTAATACTCCTCCCAGGCTTCCATAAAATGGTCCCCAACAAGAAAACCCGGATGCTCACCCCCAATCCTGGAATGGTCTCGATTCACAATATTACGCGATAGAGGACTGATACTATAGGTCTTGAGCTATTGGGTGGCGCTTAGCCTTACCCTATCAGTGACAAAGCATTCACGCTCAAGGCAAAAATTAAAGCGGTTGTGGCGATTGTATTCCGAATGTTCATTTCTAGCTCAATAGCTTTTCGGCTAATTAATTGTAGCGCAAATCTATCCCGAACTGTGGAAGGAGGTAAGAGAGTTGAAGTCTGCCTGACGGCAGCCTTATCGAATCGTCTAACTAGCTCCTAATACTTATCTTGAGGCAGTGCGTATGGAGGTATTCTCAACAAGGTGGTAGCATAATAGAAACGATGGGTGGTGAAATTGTTGCTCGTTGCGGATGCATAGCTGCTATTCTGAAATGCGACTGTGTGTAAGTTGGGCAGAAGTTGCCACGATGAAACTCATCGAGGCCGATACAGATATGACACTTAATTCAGCGAAGGCGACCAACAGATTGTGATGACTTTTATATCTGGACCGGCCTAGAAGACTATCGCCATCATTCAGAAATCCACTGTATCTCGCGTTCCCCTGAATTGGATGACCTCTACTAGTGTCTTGCAGATTCTTTACCTTCAGATGATCCCATCATACAAGATACAATGCAAACCAGTGGGTCAATAACAAGCTACGACAAGGTCTGAGCATGAATCTTGACACCTACTATAACTTCAATAGTTGCAAATATGAGAGAATCCTTCCTGATATGCTTTCTCACTCCCTCAAAGTCTGTTTTTACCTATGCCGGCATTGCCCTAAGAAACATATGGTAAGTAATGGTTCTCACATCACTGGGCCTCTGGATTGGGGGATGGTGGATTGATTTCCAGGCTATTGGGAGCTTGCAAACATTGCTGCTTCGGCCCACTTGTGCGATGATTGGCAGCAAGTGATGGTGGGGAGAGCGCCGAGAGAGTTCCATTGTGATCTTCAGGGCATCAACGCTGCAATGGTTGTGTCGCATTTGGCAAGTATCTTGAGCTTAGGAGTGAACGCATGAACACTCCAAGGGTGCAGCCTGAGCTGGGCATTGAGGGAATGTAATACCGAGCGACTTGCGCCAACGAATGGGCCTCATAGGACAGTGAGATGTAAGCCGATGCAATCTGCCGCAATGCCCACGCGAAGACGTTCCCTCAGCGAATTGCACTTCAGAGCGGTCTTGGACAAGCAGAAGACGGCAGCATCTTGCCAAGGCTAAAAAAGCATAGCCACACTAGCCATACAGGTTCGGACCGTGGGTTCACAACCCAGCCAAGAACCTTTCCCTCTTATTAAGGTTTCCTATCTCGTCGCTTGGGGTCTTAGTAGGAATCCTCCAATATCGTGCATGGTCAGATGCGTGCTACTGAGACATGAAAGGCAGAATGAAAGTATGAGGTTCTGGGACGAGCCAATCACAGCGCTGATGTCCGCCGCGCTTGCGGCACTGCTGAAACGCCTTCCAAACAACACTAATTACAGGTCACGACCTCTCCGTCATGACTGAAGCGCTAAGAGATGTCTAGCAAGCCAGCAAAATGGTTGCAGCCGTTGGCTGTCATCCTCCCTTGCCCCAGCCGCCTGAGTCCCCGTGTCTGTCAAGAATAGCACGCGGCCATTCTTTTGACCTCACTTCTGCACCACGCGCGCCTGTAGCACCCTGACTCAGGACAAGTATAGCGAAGGCGGCAGTGGCTATGGCGACCTGAGGTAGAATGATTTGTCGATCGTCATCAAGCAGGGCTAAAGACATGTGAGTTCGCTGTCGACGACTTTCCACTTTGTTCAGATCCATCTCCTTTGTTTGCGTTCGTGCGTCCGAGTTGTTCTTTGTTGCTGGGTGTACTGCTCTTGCTCGACGGTGCGCTGGACGCACAACTTCCATTCTGTCTATCAAGAATTTCCAACCGCGGCCACCTCAACCCGGGAAAAATGCCGTCATCCACAACTACACCCGTCCCATACTTCCCACCGCCACCAAGATCAGCGGCCGTTGGAAACCCGAAGTTCAGGTCACGATCGTCATCACTCACAGCTACCAAACTGAAATCATCACGATCATCCAAATGCCGTCCATCAGCTGTCCATCGGTCACGAACGTTCCTCGTCCCCATTATCCTCATTGTCACTTTTGCCATAATCGTCCTCTCCATTATCTTCGGCTACTGTGTCGCCACGCCGCACACGCAGGTCACGGCTGGCGAGAAAGACTCACACACCAACTCCCCCACATCCTCCCCCTCCACGTCGGGAACCACACAAGACTATTCCCCAACGGCAGCATTAGTCTTCTACCTCCTCACCTGCCCGATGGCATTGCTGTGTCTCCTTTCCGTTGAACTCCTCCTCCACCACCATTACTACTACTTTTATGGCAAGGCTGCCAAGTCGTCCTTGCTCTCGAGCTGGTCGATCTTCAACATCAACGCGCGGCTTCCCTCATTCTGCTTCCTGTTCCTCCACCTCGTCACCTTACTTGCCTTCACCCTTAGCACCTCCTTCTGGACAGCCTGCGAGATCCCGCCACCAACATCGACAGCGCTCGACCGGCTGTGCCCGGCACAGGTGCGGGGCCATTTCATGTACGGGATCCATGAGCTGAGCATTGCCAAAGTGGCGATGGGGTGGGCCGTCGTTGTGGGCCTCGCCCTGCATATCTGGTGCCAAGTCAAGACAAGGAGGGCGGCGAGGAACTCAAGACGCAGTCGGTGGGCCATCGACGCCGCGCAGGCTGACTACGGCAAGAATGATGTGGAGGTGGTTGTGGTGGACGAGCGGGACAGTGACACGGCGGCGGCGGCAGCAGCTGGGACGAAAAATAATGGTCGCATGATCGCTGGGCCTTTGCGGTGGTGGCGTGGCTCTTCTGATTGACTGACTGACTAACTGAGCGGCTGGCTGGGCTGGCTGGCCGAATGGCATGAAATGGTATGGAAATGGTAGTTAGTACCGGGAGCGTTACGGAATGGATTGCTGATGACCCATCTTGTCATTCTGTCGGTATTCTCAGTTGTTCGCATAACGAATGATGGATTTGTCGTTTTATTTCCTCTGGTATCTAAGTCTGGGTAACAGCCGGCACTACAGTTCTTTCCAGGCCCCAGGTAAGTCTACATGTACTTAACTATACACGTAGACCAAAGTAACACCCTCATGATTCCAATGACTTGGTCTATGTCAGGTGCAAGTCTGGTTGCTGTTGATACTCAGAAATGGCTGGACTAGTTAGGTTAGTGGCCTCGCGTGCCTTCCCTAAGTCTATTTGTACACTTTCGCCTGGTCGCTCTTGCTAGCCTAATCATGATGCTTCTTTACTGCATTGAGAGCCTCAAGTTCAGCTGGTAACTGCCTTCTTCTGTTCACCTGGCTGTATTCTGGCCATCATCTCCTCGCGCTGAATCATATGTCCTACCCGTTCTAACAAGCCCAAAAGTCCCTTCATACTGCTGCTCCATTCGTCCAACACCTCGTCCGGGCCGCGTTTAACCTCGAAGCTGACTACGCGGGCTGGCCGGTCAATGCGGGCGTAGACGGTCTTCTTCGTGACAAGATCAGAAATGTACTTCTCTGTCTCTTCCTCTGAAAGGTCAAGAAGTTCTGTGAGGCGAGGGAATGTGATGCTTGTGTAATATTTAGCCACAACCCGGACATTGTGCTCGATGACACGATGGCGAAGGGCACTGTAGCGGGTGAATGCCTTGGGGTCTTTGGCATCCTTATTGTTGGAGAAGACGTCGGTGCTGCAGAGATGCTCTCCAAATTGCTGCTCGACCATGGGCCAGCGCAAGAGCTCGGTGATGGTGAACTGCTTGAGTAAAGCAGCGTCCTGAGGCACCTCAGCATTCCGCGGGTCAATATTGATGCGATGAAGGAGGTCAGACTGCTCGTTATCGTAGGGTGCCAAGAGCACAAACCAGATGACGCGTTGCAGCACAGCGCGCAGCTGATCTGGGTTGTTCTCAACCGACTCGGTGTCGAGTACTTGGCGGTAATGCTTGCAGGCGTCGAGATACTTGTCCTCATGCTTGGCGAGGGTGATCTGTTGCTCGTAATAGCGGAGTTTGAGATCGGTCACGTCGTCCTCCTGCTCTACAGGTGGGTCATCTGGGCGGCGCTTCGCAGCCGCCTCTTCCTTCTGCTTCTTCTCCTTCTCAATTTGCTCCGGGGTCTTCTTAGGCTTGCGGGTAAAATAGCGGGTGCTAATCTTGCGGCTCAGGATGGCGGCTTGTGTCCATTCGTCAGTTTGAATGGACAGCTGGACTTGCTCGAGGATAAACTCGGTCTTCTCGCGCCGTGTCATGGAGCCAAAGGTCTCCACCTGCAGCTCGCACAGAACGTCACGGGCCGATTTGATGTCTCCTTGCTCTTTCTTGATGTCTGACAGTATCCTTGTGATGCGAGCTCTTTCGACCTCGACGAAGATCTTGCCTTCAGTTACCGTGCGCAGGGCTTCGATCACACTGAGTTTGGTCTCGAGGTTTGGGGTCTCGTCGAGGAAGGCCATGGCCACTTGAACCATCCGCGTGATGGCCTGCTTGAGCTGTCCATGTTTCTTGGAGAGTAACAGCAGCTGCTCGTTGAGCATGCTCCAGTCGCCTGCGTCCCGGCATATTGTCACGATCGCAACGAGTGATCTCGAAGTGGTGGCCAGATCCGAAGACTGCCTGGCCTGCTTCTCGAGCACTAATATCTTGTCAATGGCTTTCTGGAGGTCCTTCTTCGCTAGAGCCTCCGCCTCTGGAATGACCTTGTCGGCCTCTTTGGAGAAGTCCTTGTCCGGTTTGAGTATGGTGCCGTCCGACATGGTGGGGTGTGCAGAGGTCCTAGAAGGGATATTCTAGCTGACAAAGATCTGGTGAAGTAGGTAGACACGGGGGATGTTAAGGAGACGAGAGATCGGCCAAGTGTATTGACTGCTCCAAGAGATCGCAGTTGACGAATGCAGACAGCAGCCTTAATACGCGCCAAGCCAAGGCTGCGGCCCCACGCGGATATGACATCCGGTCTGGTCACACCAGTCACATGCTACTTATACCAAGCAGAATAGTGCACTCACACTTGGGTTCTGGAAGAGCAGGAGGGGCCCCGAGCCATTTCCTATGATTGTCACACCGGGTCGGGTTGCTTGCACAATTATAGCTAAGTAAAGAGCACTTTTCCATTTAATATTGCTGGCGAAGGTTAGAAGGGCCATTTCGATGGGAAGTAATGCTCCACGTACCCCGGAAATAGTGAATGTCCCCGTCTTCTCAATCAAGTACTCCCGCACGGCTACATCCTTGCCAGATTCTTTACCGTAGCCAGACTCCTTGATTCCGCCAAAGGGCGATTCTGCAGCCGACGAGTTTCCAGTGTTCTGTAGTAGATACAGTCAGCACCATGCCTCTTCCAGACGGATAACGAACTCACCAATCCAATCATGCCAGCCTCGAGGTTCTCCAGCATCCTCCAGAGCCGGTCAACATTTTTGGTGAAGGCATACGACGCGAGACCCATGGATGTGTCGTTCGCCCACTTCACCGCCTCTTCCTCCTTCTCGAACTTGAAGATCCCAGCCACAGGAGCGAAAGTCTCTTCTCTGCTCATCAACATATCTTGAGTCATGCCTGTGAGGATAGTAGGATCCATGAAGTAGCCGCCAACGCCCTTGCCAAGGCCAGACCCCTCATCTGCCTTTGCCTTCGCGTGAGCCTTGCCAGTACCCAAGACAAGCTTAGCGCCATGCTTGACAGCGTCGGCAGCTTGCTGCTCTGCCTTCTCAAGACCTCGTGGCGTAGTAACTGGGCCCATAGTGGTGCCTTCGGCTGCACCATGGCCAACCTTGAGTTTTGACGTCTTCTCCACCAGCAGGCGCGTGAACTCGTCGTACGCTCCACTCTGGACGTACAGTCTGTTGGCACTGACGCAAGCTTGGCCAGCATTCCTCCACTTTAGAGCAGTAAATTGTGTAGCTGCTTCCTCGAGGTCGGCATCATCGAAAACGATGAAGGGGCAGTTACCACCCAGCTCCAGGGTGCATTTCTTCAGATTCTTGGCGCAGAGCCCGGCTACAAGCTTACCAACTCGGGTAGATCCAGTAAACGTGACCTTCTTGACCAAAGGATGTACGCACAAGGCCTCTGATAACGGGGGGGTGTTTTCGAGTGACGTTGTAAGCACATTGAACACACCTGGAGCAAACCCGGCTTTGGTTGCCAGGTGCGCTAGGGCAAGGCAGGTGAGTGGTGTTTCTGGCGATGGCTTCACCACCATCGTGCATCCAGCAGCGAAGGCGGCGCCGGCCTTCCGCAGAATCATTGCGATAGGGAAATTCCATGGCACAAGGGCGACTGCAACACCAATTGGCTGCTTGATAATAAAAGTTCGACGGTTTGGAGCAGATGGGACAGCAATGCTGCCCTGAATGCGCTCGGCCTCACCAGCAAACCACCAAGTGAAGCCGAGGGAATAGTCAAGCTCACCAATGGATTCAGCTAGCGGCTTGCCGTTTTCGTGGGTGAGGATTTTCGCGAGATCATCTTTAGCGGCAGTGATCAGTTCATGCCACTTGAGGAGAAGTTGCGCTCGCTTTCTCGGATTGAGGATGGAATATTCCTTGAAAGCCCTATAGGACGACTGAACGGCAGCATCGACATCTTCAACGCCATTGTCGGGACATGAAGCCCAAACTTTGTCGCTGCCTGGATCTATGACATCAAAGCGCTTGCCTGACTTAGCTTGCACCCATTGATCGTGGACGTAAGAATCCTGCTTCAGGAGGTCTGGGTCGTTTAACTTGAAGGGAAGACTGTGGGTACCGTTCGTGGCACTGTGTGAAGCCATATCTTAGGTGGTCCTGTGTTGCTTCCTGGCCGTTAACAGGCTTGATCATAAGCAGAATCGTCGAATGTCCTCTGCGCTGTGATCGGAGAAGCCAAGGTACAAATAGTCGCTGTTCAGCATGTAATAATGATCATTAGAATCTGGGATCAGGACCCCGCATTCAGCAAATTTCCTCCACAATGATTTCAACCCCTCCCCAAAAATGATGTGTCAAAATACGACCTTCCGAGGCCATCTGAATCTGGACGGTTTCCTGACCAAGATTGGTTTAGCGACGTGTCGAAGCCCAATGCCCTACAGCATTGCTATGGTTGTAGAGAAACTGACTGATCAGAGCCACATCGCCAAAGAGCTTGTCGACGGACTACCGTATACCATCCACTTGCCACGCGGCTTGGTATTGTACTCCCAACTTGACCTGTTAAATGTAGTTCACACTACCATGCAGATAGATCTTAGCCGGTGATCAGCATTCCACGAGATTGACCCCCGCACTTGCACGGCACTCGTGGTGCACGTGGTAGCAGCAGTCTCGAAGAAGACCAGGTCAACAGATCCATTCAGCACTTTGCGATTCCTATACTAGCGCGCAGACGCTTTGGAAACAAAGCGAGTATCGCAGTCATATAGTACTTACACTTCAGCACCATCAGGATGAGACTCGTTCGCAATATCCGTGAGCCTACTGACCATCTGCCTCATTGCATGTCTCTCACCTTCATAATCCATATCATACCAGTAATTGATGGCTATGCAAGGCGCCGTAGTTTCATCAGGCCACTGACCACAAGTCTGACTCACGTGATGGTACCATCCCGCTGGCAAGTATAAGATCTCACCTTCATGGACAGTTACTATTCGCATTTTCGCGCCGTTCGCCAGCAGAATCCGCTCATGTTCGGGTTCAAGTGGGTCCAAATCAATCCAAGGTATCTTCTTCGCCTCTTGATCGAGATTTATGTGAAAGGGAGGGCATGCACTGGCGTCATATTGATACGAACCGGTCCGCACAAGTTTTGTGGGCATTGCACTTTCATCAACCGGCGGCCAGAGCTTGAACGTTTTGGAACCCTTGAGGACAAGATAAAGATTCTCGTAGGGATCACGATGCAGACTAGTGACAGACTTGTCGTTGCCAATCCATATATTGCGTGCATCCGGTTCGCCAAGGACGTCCTTCGCGAACGAGAAGTTGTCCGGTAGATCCTGCATCAGCGGCGCCAAGGAGGTGCTGGTCAAATTTGAGTTCTGAGACTGCAGATAGTAGACGGGGGAGCTGGCCGCTCGAGATCTCGGTAAGTTAAGAAGCTGCAGAAGGTCTGGAAGTGTCAGCTCGCTAGTCGCAGGCTGAAGAAACACCCTCTCGTCCGAGTCAGAAAGATAGTCAGATATCGATACGATCGCGTCTGCGCGGCCTGTAGGGGTAATTGCAACTTCAACTGGAGCGGCTACCAGGGAAGTCAAGTCGTCCGCGGTCCAGGCGAGTGCTTTGAACGGATAGTCCGACTCATTTGGACATGGCAGTCCAGGTGCTGAGAAGACACATGGCAAGCCCTTGGAGACTTGCTTGGCAAATGTGACGGCGCGCGGGAAGGGAAGCGTTGGTACAATGGGCGGGTTAAAGTCGTGATAATCTTGTTGAAGCAGGCGTAGCTGCTCCCGAGCAACTTCAGGGCCCAACATCAGGTGTCGGTCCATAGATCTCTAGCGGAACGAGGCTAAACTCATTCGCAAAGTGGCCCCCTTGTTATCAACTAATAAAGCACCCAAAGCGACCCCTGATCGTGACTTATTACAGTATTAACTAATAATTGGGCTTGTGACACAACTGTGCCTGTTATGCCCCTCCACCAATAAACAAATAGTGCATTTAAGGGTGGATCATCTAAATACAGTAACACTCGTAAAGTTTTCCGTACCCAGCACTCATTACTCTATGAAAACCACAGATTTCGGCCTTAGACTTGATATCCTCTCCATTTTTAATAGATTTATAATCCTAAACAATTCAAAATCTTTCTAGAGAATCGAGAGAGGCTGTATTCTATGTAGAAGTCCGGGGAATTTTTCTCCCCACACAAATTTTAAATTTGTATAAATAATACATTAGGATTCATTCAAAATATGAAGAGATAGAATTATAGATCTACTAAATTAGAACAGTTGCATATAAAAATATGACAGTTGACGCCCCCAATAAAAATGTTACAGTCTATTGAGAACACTGGGTTTTGGTGTAGAGTGGCCTGGTAAGAGCTGCACCTTGACCTGGTGTCTACTTTATTATCTACTAGAGAAACAGTTACAGTATAATAATAGTTGCTCACCCTTGTACTACTCTCTATACTCCTGCCTAAGTCTCTCAGGTGTTAGATATGGGGGACCTCTGTACATTCGTTCATAGTTTTCTGTCAATCTTCTAATTCCTTTGCACACGCCCTACAATAGCCAACACCACTATAATCCAATTTGTCACTGAGATGTCACATTGCGCTATGATACTTCTCTGTTGCTTAACTTCGACAACACATTGAGCAAATACGAGAGAACACGGCTAAGATTCGGGCATAGGGTGTCTTAATGAGCTCTATCTTTATTAAGAGATATTGCTAAACTCTTATGAAGCCTGTAGAATTTGAGAGCACAACTTCAGAACATAAGAGTGCTTCTATAGCGCACCAATGCCGTAGCCTCCTTACTGTCCTTGAGTGGCCAATTCCCAGTCAAGCTAATGGAGTAATAATAATACAACAGCTCAGAACGGCTAGGCGGGAGGCGGTGGGGCTCCCAGCCATTTAACTAAATTAGCACCATTTAATTATCTAACAGAGCTGCCTAATAGCAAGGCCAGCAACCCAATTGGGGAGATCAGCCGCTGAGCCACTTGAAACGTCACGCTTACCTGGACAGACATTACGCCAGCGAAAGCTGGGTGACGAAGCCGACATCGAGTACGATATGTCTCTGAGATCATAGCTGAGACCGAACATTAAGTAAACATGGACATAGCTTATAAGTCATTCATGTCCGAACCCGTCGCCATACTCTCTGTTTTTCCAGGTAGCAACCATCACCATTTCAATCCCACACTTCCCCACTTCCCCACTTCCCATCCTCTCAGTTCTGAGTCAGTGATAGAGTACTTGTCTACTTTACGGGACAAGGAACCAACATGTCGGGCTTTTTTGATAACCAGCCGGCAACTAGCGGCGCAGAGCAGCAAACTGAATCTGTTCAGCAACCGCTACACCAGCCAATCCAAGTTCCACAACAACCACAGGAATTAGGAGAAGAGCACGCTCCTCCACTGCCCGCCAGACCTGCCAAATCCGCGGACAGCGTTCCTTCACACGATACCACTCAACCTCAACAAAAGGCCTCCAACCACCAGTTCGGCGACGTTGCCCCGTCCACAGCCAACTTCGCTCCGCCACCCAAACGCAACGCCCCGGTGCCGTCATACTCAGAAGACGACCCAGGGAACCTAATCCACACGGTACGAGACCCGCACAAACTGGTGGCCTATATTATCCCCCTACCCACGCCGACGCTTGCTCAGGCGCCGACTGACCAAGTGCCGCACCGCTTTCTTCTCTACACCCCGCCGCCACCCCCACTCAAGAAACCGACGCTCAAGCCTGGCGAAAAGGAAGACAAAGTCCACCTGGTGCAACGGAAATGGCAGGAAGAAGTGCGCAAGGCCAAGACGTCGCAGGAGAAAACCACGAGTTTCAAGGGTATTCACCACTTGATGGTGCGGAGCACAAACAAGGCGATAAACCTGACGACGTCGGCCAATCTCGACTTCTTGGGCCGCGCGGGGAGCACTTCCTTGCCCTCACCTTCTCGTTCTCCGGCTACGTCGCGGCCCACGACACCCGAACTGCGGCATAGCGACGACGGGGTGGCAGTGCCGGAAGAGGCCAAGACCACGGTACCCGTCGATGAGATTCTGTTCATCTACCCGGAAAGCATGGGCACCAACGAGACCGCGCTGCGGGAAGAGTTCATTAACACGCTGATGCGTACCAAGAGCCAGGCGCAGCGAGATAGCGTCATTGCCACTGGGCTCGTGCCCATTGGGTTCGGCATTGATTTCATGCTCATCGTAGTCGGTGGTCTGGGTGAGATTGCCACAGTGTGGGCGTTCAAGTCAATCATGGGTGCCAAAACAGCACGATCCATCTCCAAACGGCTCGCATCCAGCGAGGCTGACGGCAAGGGCCAGCTCAAGCTCTCCTTCCAGCCTAGTTCGCGCGTCGAGCCGCTCAAGCAGTACCTCGAAGCAGAGTGCAGTCGTGTCGATCCGGCCATCTTTCCGCGAAAAGGAGAATTCCACGTCCCGCCCACAGAAGGGCAGGTCCTTGAAGCCATCGGCTGGAGTCCACATCAGACCGGAGGCGAAACGAGGAACTGGGAGGATGAGCAGTGGGAGCTGAGCGAGGTCAAGGATGATTGGAAGGTGACGATGAGCAAGGGCGCTAAGGAGTGGAAGAAGTGGTGTCATAAATATGAGCAGGACTGGGAGAAGCAACAGCGCAACAAGCGCAGTGAGAAGCAGGCGGAAAAGTATGAGAATCATTGAAAGGGGGGGTGGTCAAGGAACAATAAGCGTGGCGTTGAGGTAGTACAATACGTTTCGAGCCGACTCTTTGAATTCATTCCAAGTCGAATAACAGACACTTCATACCTCTTCATCTGTTATATTGTAAGAGCGGTAATGTAAACGTTATGCGACTGTATGAGCACTAACTTATTAACTTGTCGTAATTATTAACTTACCGTATTGACTTTACGCCTTGCGCAGCCTTGCGGAGCCTTCTCTACACGACAATTCTCCCCACGGCATTCATACTAGCATTATCCTTCCACGTCATCAGTCCATGGAAGCAGCAGCGGCACTTCATGTTCAGTCGTTCTTATGGTACCACTAACCTCTGCCTGAGATGCCAACTGCGACAATACAGGCCATTACAGGCCCTTCCCGTTTCTGCTCCCGACTCTCCTTTTTTGCAAATAGCCACACCGGCTCGCCGCCTTCAGTCCACGGCTGCCCTATATGTCGATGACAATGGAGAGCAGCACTCTTCTCCTGGCGAGCCGGGGCCTCATACTGAAGATCCGCCACTGAAGAAAGCCAAAAAGAAGTCGTCAAACTTCCGCGTATGGCGACCCAGTCCGACGGCCCAACTGGGCATGAATGCGCTGGGTAAACCGTCAGAAGTTCTTCTGCTCTCGCCTCGGGACCGTAAGATACCGGTGGTGCCGACAGAGCAGGACGCTGAACCCAAAGAAAGCTTCTACGAGACCCTTGCCTCCGAAACACAACCGTCGACATGGGAACAAGTCAAAGAGAACATCAGCCAAGCACGACATCAGATTCAGCCGCAGCAAGGAGTACTGGCCCCGGATGCATGGGCAGAGCTGAAGAAGACTCTCGTCGCCGGCTTCACACAGAAGCAATTGCGCCGATACCTAGAAGAGCACAAGACCTCGGACACGCGGCTGCCACACTTACCCAAGATGGCAGGAAAGGACGGCATCATTAAAGCGATTGCAAAGCATGTCTGGCGCTGTGATCTGCCAGCTGCTCAACCTCGAAGTGCGGCCCACACGACAGCACCGGTTGCCGACAAAGTCTATCTGCTCTCTCGCTACAGCCAAGTCAGGCAAATTGCCCTTGCAAGAGCTCCGGTCGACAATGTCCTGAGTCTGGCTAGCAAGTCCGGTGTCTCGATCGAATTTGGCGAAAGACATACTACTATCACTGGTCCATCAGACCAAGCATCCGAGATACGTGATCTCATCCAACAGCAGATTGCGGTTATGAAGAATGTCCAACGGTATATCCCAGATACAGTCTCAGCAAACAGAGCTGCAGCATTGGTTGACACTCTGGCCCAAAAACATGGTCTCTTCGCTAGTCTGACGCCAAGAGCTGGCTCGCTAGAGCTCAACATGGTTTGCACTCCTTCATATGAAGATGCTGCCCATCGTCTTTACCATGAGCTCTGCTTAGCAGTCCATCGTCACAATGATGAGCTGGTCTTTCGAAGTAACTTGACCGCAGACCAGGAGCTTGTGTGGTGCTTGGACTACACGCCCTGTCTTTCGCACATGTTGCCCTTGTCCAAACGACTATATCGTCCTCATCCGAGGACTATATCGAAACCTGCTGAGTTGGGACGGCTCACTCTTCGCGAAACGGCAATACCTTATCTTGCCATTCGTGCAAGAGACCCGGGCATCCAAATAGAGTGCACTGCCGAGTTTGGCAGAGGTCTGTTCGACAACGTTAAAGGTCCAGGCGCGATCTTGTCCAAGCAGAAGTTGGAATCTTCCTACCCGCATTGTGCATTTCTCCCTACAATGCCAGTGCTCCAACAATTTATTTCCGGTGGCCATCTTGACAAGGAAGGTGCGACTGCCAGGAACTCTGATGCAATCATGACCCTCTCCTTTTCTCCTCTCTGGCCTCACCAAGGCAGGCAGGCCATACATGTCGATCTCATTGCACCGAATAATCAGCATCAGTCCTCTGCTGAACAGTCGCTGCCCCGAATACACCGAATTCGTGTTGTGGAAGCGCAGCGTTCCCTCTGCCTCTTGCGACCTGAATCTGTTGTTGACATTAAACTGTCGTGCCGACATTGGCGCGAAGTGTATTCTGCCGAGTCTCCTACAGAATCGGCCCTGTTTCATTCGGTCTCCAGTCTTCTATCCAAATGGCTCCTACTATCTCGCGACAAGAGCAGTGTAAGCGATTCGGATTCAGAGTCTGTTCAAAACGTCGCTGCCCCACTGTTGTTTCTTGAGCAGCCACCAAAGCACCCGGAGACGACCCACACGACCCACACTGACGACAAGAAACAGGAGGGAAAGAAAAAGAACATGATGATTCGCAGCCCTGCCTCTGCTGTTGAAACGTACATCCTGTCCGACTTCTACCTCGTTGACACAGAGTCATACAGCTTCCAACACAAGGACCGACTCTACTCAGTCGAGCATGCCAACTTGGTGGCCCAAAATCCAAATACTCCTCCTATGGGAGGTGATAGGTTCCAACAACAAGAGCACACTGTACCACTGACTCCGTTTTATGATCGCCAGACCTTGACCCTTCGACACATTATTGGCCCTTCTTCACCCCTTCTTGCTCCTTCTGCGGCGGAGGCAACCGCTCTTGCTGATCCTGCTCCCGCGGACAAGAAAACCAAAAACAGCAGCAAACCCACCAAACCAACCACCAGTAAAAAAGGGAAGGACACCGATGAGGTAGAGGACTTTATCGGCGCAGCGCTCTCCCTCGCGAAGAAATGGCAGACTGAAGCTGCCAAGTTCAGACAGCGCATCGAGATGGTGAAATGATTGCGTATTGAATTGACAGTTGACATACAAGTACAATGTAAGGTATTCTTGCAGCTCAACCCAATCAGCCAATCAGCCAATCAATTCTTAATTTCCTTTTTTTTTCTTCGGTAGTCAGCGGGACACTGGCATAATCATTATTATTGTTACGAGGGTTCGAGCGATAGCCAACCGCAAATTGCGCTTCACAGCGACAATATTGCCTTTTTTCCTATTCCTTTTTCCGGCTCTGCACCGTGGCAGCAATCTGCAATTCACGTTCATCCTAGTTAGTGAGTCCGACACCGCGCATTTACCTTGGATTTGTAGCTCTTAGAGTGCCGACGAGAGCTCCAGCACATGGCGTATAGAAGAGGACTTGAAAGATGGAAAGACTCGTCTCACACTCCCGGTGCAGTCCAGAGATAATACGGTAATGCTAGGAACTATTTTATTCTGGCATGAAATAAGGACGCTGCTGGCAATAATAAGCAAAGTCTCGCTAACACTGTGTTGACGTCCATTGTGGCACACCCGGCTCTTTGTCAAAGCCGATCTACGACCAAGTCGCATCGAGCCAATTCGCGAACCATGATTAATATTTTTTACTGACCCTTTTACACACACACACAATTTATTACGCCCGGCGGCGGAGCCGAAAGGGCAAGCTAAAGCTGATCTACTAGTATATTTCTCAAGATATGCCTTAGTCTCCTTGAAGCCCATACAGTCTAAATCTCCTTTTCACTGTGCAGTCCTACTCGCTTGCTACGTCTTTGCGGAGTCTCGTGTTAGTAATCTTACCGTAGCAGTCTGGCTTGAAGACGATTCTTCAAGTGTTCAGCGTCCTATCCTCGGCAGCTGAAGCGCGTCTGCCTTTTCCGGCACGAGTTGAGATGTAGGGGATCGGAAGTGATAGTGAGGAGGGGAAGTGATGGTGGGTTTGCTAGGTGGTGTTATCAAGTCGTCCTGTTACCATTGCAAACCGGATTGTTGCCCGGACCGCCGTTAGGTCTGGGGTCCAGAACTTATCGTCCGTCGGTGACTTTCCGCCGAGGTAAAAAGATATATTACTTCTCTGCCTTTCTGTATACTGGAGCATCTCTGTACAGAATGCAGTCTATTTGGTACATCGGAAGAGGAAATGCTTGACTGTCTCTCTCGCTTATCCGTATACACATTGGTCTGTCGGGGCAGCGTTGATCCGATGAAGATAGCTGTTCAGTCTTGCCATGCCGGTTCTTAGTTAAGCAAGTATGCTCGCTTCTCTCCATGAGAGTCTATTATATAGCTGTCTTGTATGCTTGCCTGGTAATGCTGTGTCCACTTTCTTGGAATGTGTTCCAACCTTCTCGGGGAGGCTCCTGGTGGTACCTCGTTTCGCTCGTGCATTGTTGAGCATAGTAGATTTTATCCCTGGTCCTTGTATTGCTGGCCGACCCTTCGGACCGGTAGCCTTTTGTGCCCTTTCTTTGGCGATCTTTTTGAGTTTGTTTTCGGTATATGCTGGAATCTATATGACCGTCACTGTATTGCCCTCTTTGCGTAGACATCTGATCGAACGATAGATGCGACGGATGTATTCTTGTCCCGATTGCTGACCTGGGTGTCTGAGTGAGAGCACCACTGCTTTATTACTAGTGAGTAATGTAATTCTGCGGAACCTGAGCTTAGGTAATAGGCTCAGAGCTTGTGCTATCGCCGCGAGTTCTCCTGAGTACGGGTTCTGTTGTGATCTTGGACCGATCGTGGTGTAAAAGGTCTTGCGTTTTGGCTTGCTGCGTGCGGACGTCACTATCTGAGTAGCCCCGCCAATACCTACCAGGCCCCTCTGTACCGAGCAACTCACCGCCACACGCACGGCTGC
>QQXO01000276.1:0-29827 GCA_003709845.1 Chaetothyriales sp. CBS 134916
TCGTAGTCGGCGGCAGGTCGTAGGCGGCGGCAGGTCGTAGTCGGCGGCAGGTCGTAGTCGGCGGCAGGTCGTAGTCGGCGGCAGGTCGTAGTCGACGGCAGGTCGTAGTCGGTGCGAGGCAGTACAAGGCAGTACAAGGCAGTGCGAGACAGTGCAAGACAGTGCAAGACAGTGCGAAGCCGTGCCTGGACCTAGATATGGATGCGGGCGTGCAAGGTGATGCCGGGCAACTGCCACACAGAGAGCTCCTGCAGGCTGACTTCAGTAGGGCAGAGGCAGGAGCAGCTCCGACACAAAGGCAAGAAGGAGCTGCTCAGAAGAGGCGGCCGAGTCAGCTTAGTTGGCAAGCAACAATGAGCCGTCGACAGCCAGGGCTTGCTGCAGCTGTCGTCGGCTGCCTGCAGCACCACTGTGCTGGTCGTATCGAGGTCGAGGGTGTGGAGAGGCCGGCCAGAAGTAAAGACCGGGGCGGGAAGCCTAATCAGCGCTGACAGGTTGCGGAGCGGGTACGGCTTGTGGACGTCAATGGCGACAAGAATAAAAGGCAAAGGTGCACAAGGAGAGGAGAGGCAGCAAGCTTGCAGTTTGACGCCGCTGTCACCTCCAAGCAGGGAGGGCAGTGTGCAATCCTGACCACTCTAGCCTCAGCGTATAGTCAAAAGAGTCAGGTGGAACCGACACCAACTCTCGTCGGCCTCATAGGCGAGAACAGGCCCAGTGGTCGGTTGTGTCTGGGCAGAGAGCGGGGGATGGCCGATGCCTGTGATGGCCAATCACTAGGCCCCCTTTACCCGGCACTCAGCTCAGGCCCTTACCTCTGCCGGCATAGTCTTGGTGCACGTTCGTCTTCTAGAAGACATTTGGACGCCACCTAGGCCACTACTACTCGCTCGCATAGCAGCGCCCAGGGCCGGCCGGCATGCCGCGATCCGTCACCGCGTCCTGTGGCCGCAGCAAGAACGAGAGAGGAAAGGAGGAGTCGGAAGGTAGACTAGAAAGAGGGGAATGATCTGCCTTGGACAGGTTGGATAGCTACTTGTAGGAGATGCGTGCAGTTACAGGCCGTTATTGCTCCCCACTTCGCTCAGCTCGCCAGTGCAAGCTTGGCGCTACCGAGATCAGGCTGGTGTCACTCGATACCCAACCAAGTAGGGTACCGGCACATCACGCTGATCTCCAGCTTTGATCTGGTCGGACTTGCAGATCCCGCCGGCTTAAGGCAGGAAACCCGCCGTGTCGGGGTCAGAGTAGCTCTTACACTTGGGAGCCTGAGCACACGGCCAGGTCAGCCCGCCTAGGCGCGATATCGGGGCACGAGAAGCGCGAGGCCCGAGCGGCGTTGGGCGACATGCATAGGCCGGGGTCGATTTTGATCAGTCAGTGGCAGTCCAGGGTCGAGAAGGCTATGTACGGCCTAGACAGATTGCCATCCGATGCCGCCGTCACGACGCGATGTCAGCCTGCTTCAACCGCTTAGCCAGCTGCTCCGTACTTGTGCCAGGGTGGCGTGGCCAAGACTCGGATGCTGAAAGCCACGAACGCTTCAGGGGCCGCTCACCATAACTCTCCAGGATTGCCATCAGGTTGCTCCAGCCGGCCGAGTGCGCCAGTTGCATGGCATCGGCCACGTCGTGGTCAGTCGCGCACTTACACAACAGCCTCTCTTCATCCTGCCATCAGTCAGCAAGAGTACATACACCAGAGCGGCGATAGGTCGCGGCCTGTACGCGCTTGCTTACCTTGCTCAGCACGCCCATGCCGTGGATGAAGCACAGCAGGTGGAAATCCGACACGGCGTCGATCTGCTGGCCCGCGCTCTGGAGCTGTTTGGCCACCTTTTCCGGGCCTTGTCCTGTTGCAATCGCTTCTCGGCTCTCTATGGGGAAGCTGTTCCTCCTGAACACCGGCCTGGGCGTAACGGGCATGCCGGCCGTCAGCGAAACCAGCAGGTACTCGACCGGAAAGCTGGGCTTCGCGTTCTCCTGTACATTCGCCCCGTACTCATTGATGCGCCGATAGAAGACTTCGGGAATGTATCGCTTCTGGCCTGTGCCTGACTCATCCTCCTCCGACTGCACCAGCATGACGCCGGGATCGGCTGAGGGTTCGACAATGTCGGCTCGAACCATCTCGACGGCCGACTCCGAGGCTTGATAGGCCTTGATTGTGATCATCTGCTCCTCGTCACCCGTGACCACACAGGTCACGAAACTGGACCCAAACCGGCCTGTGTCACTCCACTTGGACGCTTTGGGGAACCTGGCCTGCCACCGTGACGCAAAGGCAATCTCGAGCGATGACAGGAAGTAGGAATCAATGTGGCGCTTGCACACCGCCTGGCCCTCGCCTTGGTCGGGCACCATCAGATCGGTGAAGACGACGCCGACGCGCTCGAGACCACACAGCCTGGCCATCTCATCCACATCCTGCTCGTTGGCCCACTCGAGCAGGGTGACGCCATCGCTTTCGCCCAGCTGTGGAGGCTCGTAGATGGCTTCGATCACAGCCTTCTGGCCCAGCGGCACCTCGTCGTACTCTTCCAGCCGGCCGTACAGAAAGCCTATACGCTGGGCACCAGACTTGCGCCAGAAATCGATGAACTTGTCCACAATGTCGGCAGAAGCAAATTCGACGTGATCAACCATGCGGAATTCTTGCGGCTTCAGCGTGATCGCGCTCGGCTGGCATTTGCTGCAAATGCCCTCGGGCCAGGGCCCGTGGCCGGACGGACAGTCTTTCTTGACTCGGTAGTAGGGCTCAGACAGCGGCGGCATGTAGGAACTCTTCAGCTCCGGCTTGTTCGTTGCCGAGTTGACTTTGTGCAGGTAGGAGTGGAAGGACAGGTGCTTGATCTTGCGCTCGTCTAGGTACTTCTTGTCGTACGGCTCCAGCGGCTGGCAGTAGTCACACATACCCTTCTCGCCATGGCGGCACATCTTCTGGTCCTTGGGCCGTCTGATCTTGCCGTCGCGCTTGTCCAGCCGGTCGTCGAGGGCCGACTGCCGCACGCTCTCCCAGGCGTTCTTGATGCGAGTCGGCCCAGTCACATCAGGTGCTCGGATCGGGATGGTGTCGGGCTCGGCAATCGTGCCATTCAACTTTCTTGGGGCCGCCGCCGCCACTGCCCCTGCTTCTGCTTCTGCCGCTCCTGCAGCATGACCATTGGCGTGGCCATTTGACAGCTGCTCATGCTCTTGGTAGCCAATGTACAGCTTGTCGCCGTGTTTCAGGCCCACTCTTCGGATCTCAACGCCCGGCAGCTCACTCAGCTTCCGCTCCCGGTCTGAGTCGGGTGTGTTGCTGACGGGCCGGTTGCTGAGGACGAGCGAGGCGGCATCGGTCAAGGGCGGCAGATGGTCGAGGATGCGGCTGGTCAGCGACGAGAAGTGGTCAGTTGGCTCCACGTTGAGCCGGAATTGTCCGTGCTTGGACTCGAATCGTAGCAGCATAGCGGTGAAAGTGGTGAGGCCGGACCAGTCGGCCGACCAGTCGGGGTTGGCAGGTGGGGGAGAGATGGGCAGCAACGGGCGTCGGCGTATGAGGCTCGACGACTTAAAGAACCATCGAAACCAAACAGCTCATGGCTCACAACAACACTCACAGGCGGTGAGCGGAACGGTCCAAAAGGCTGCAGAAGGCTCCGACAACGACGCGTGCAGCTGAAACGCCACTTGGCTGAGAAATAAGTTTGCTTAGGATGCGCGGCTCGATCGATCTTTCCGCAGGCTGCTTAATAAATGACGTATGTCACGTTTACCCACCACAATACCGGTACACTACTACCGGTACAATATTACCGGTACAAGCTAATAATAAGTTACAGTACTATGTACAATACACACGCATGTATAGCAGACAAAGAACAACTGACCCATTCACGCATTCTTCTCACATTAAGCAGTCCCCTCAGATTTCTTCGTATACACCAGTAGTCGATTCCAGTTAGCGCCATGCTGTCCCAAGGCGCTCAAGTCAGTCTGAGTCTGGGCCCATACCTGTAGTTCATTCGGCCCTGAAAAGCTGCCCTAGTCTCTTCTCAAGCACTGCGCGTCCCTCCGCCGTCTTCCACACTTCCTCTCGTGGCGCGTTGGGAACGATATCCCAGGCAATCAGAGAGTCGGTAATCTTGGTCAGTTCTTCCTGTTTGGCCTCCCAATCCCTGTCCTGCTTCAGATGCACGCCTGAGGTCACCACGACGAGCTTGACCTCGCGCTGTTGGATGTTCCGTGCCGTCCCGATCTCGCTCTTGGTCAATGAGTCTGCCACCAGGTTTTCCTGCAGCTTATTCTTGATGAACTTTCCGCCTTGGTACGACGATCTCCCATACACCCGGTCTTCGCGTGTTCGGCCTTTGAACACCGCCCCCGCCAGCCGATCGAGGCCAAGCGGAGAGATGAAACCACGGGCCCACAGTAAGAACCCTAGTCCAGCCTTGGCCTCAACGTGCAAAAGATCCTCGTGCACGGCATCGATCAACATGATTCCCACAATCTCACGAGGATGTCGGGCGCTGAACACTCGGCTGTAGATCCCACCGATGCCTGCCGACACCAGAATCCACGGCCCTTCCTCCCCCGCAATAGCCAGTGCCTCCGACAGCACATCAACACTCATACCGGCAGAATGTGGCGACGGCGCATTGTCCGACCAGGCCAAGCCAGGCCGGTCCCAGAAGCAGTACCGGTCGATGGTTTGGTTGGCGTGAGCATCGTACACCCAGCTCTCGAACGAGTCCTCCACGGGCATGTAGCCACCCTCCAGCAGCACCGTCGGTTTGGCTTTTCCATTCTTGTAGTACGTTTGATTGCCCACACAAGCCAGGTGGACCTGGTAAGTGTGGCCGTTGACAAAGTAGCGGGTGCCTGGAGGCTGCAACAATGTATCGCTGGCTCGTAGTGAGAGCGATGCTGTCAGCAGCATGGTCACCAGCACATAGATCGACAGGATCAGTGTAGCCGTGAACACTGCACACCACTCTCGAAGCGATCTGCGCCTCTCTTGCCGGCCCGTCAGCCTCTCTTCTTCCTCGGCCTTTCCCCATGCCACCGTCCGGTTGGAGATGACATTGTAAAAGCCAATCAATGCGGCCCACACGACCGACACGATGCCTACCCAGCCCTCTTCTGCTTGGACCCGGGGCACGGCCAGGATCACAATCATGTTGATCAGGAGGAGCACCGACACTGTCATGCTCAGCACCCCCATCGGTGCCGAGGGCACAGAAAAAAACAGCAGGGCCAACAGGATGTTGCCCAGCGTCAATGTGGTGTACGACACGTCATAAAAGCCAGAGCCGCGCGAGTGCATTTTGGGTGGCGACACAAAGATCGAGACGAAGAGCAGCACCCACCACAGGAATGTGGCAGCCAGAAACAGCACTTCCAAGTAGCGCAGAGCCCGTACGCTCCATAGATTGTATGGGCTCACCTATAGTTTATTAGATGCAGCTCACACCCTCGACGTCCTCAGGCCACAGGCCATCTAGTATATTCTACTCACTGCCGGGTCTTCCGGGCTCAGCCAGCCAGCTTCATACCGCTGCCGTGGCAGCAACCTGGTTGTCTCATTTGCTTCGACTGGAGGAGGAAGAGGAGCAGGAGCGGAGGCGTGATTGCCATTTGGCGCCTCGGCAGGCTCTGGCCCATGCTCATTTTCGGCATGTTGGCCTCGCTCGTGGTTCTTTGAGCTCTTCCAAAGCGCCATATCTCTGTGCTGGCCAGGGGGGTAAGCAAGGGACTTCAGTGCACGAGGTAGAAAGGTCGACCTTAGATATTCAACCAGTCTTTACCGCTAGATCAGTCGACGTCATCATGAGCTCACGCCATGCCGACCCAAAATCTTCATCGTCCGCAAGTGGCCGCGGACGCCTAAATTAGATTCACGATGCTTTAAGCCAAGTGGGGCGATGGTGTTCATCTCTAACAAGACCTGTTTTATTACAACCTCAGATCTGAAACGTGCAGATTGGCAAAGACAAGATGGGTTTCAAGCGTCCATGCGCATCTGCACTGCACCTTGATGCCAGGTGATCTCGTGTTCACGCCTGAGTAGCTACTAGTACCCGTACCCCCCCGGACTCAGCGCTAAGCGACCAACTAGGCAGCTGGAGCTTGAAGCATCGGCTCCGATCCGAACTTAACCATAAATAATATTATTAAAAAAAAGCATCCATCATCCATTCTACTTTGCGGATTAGTCCGTTTAGGGAGTGAATAAATCACCCTGACTCGGATGCATGCCCAATACCAGTTGAACCATGAGCCACCTACAGAGATCCTTTGCAAAAACTATTCTGTCCAACTTGCCACCCAAGCCAACACCGAGACTCGACGAGTGCAATGAGCCAGAAGATGGCATTCATGATCAGCAGGCATCAACATCCCCAGACGGCTCCTCGTCCTCAGCCTCATCGGTAGACTCGACAGATACAGTGATCCCGTCTCCTACCCAGAATCTCTTTGAAAGACCTCGAGGGTAGTTTGATTTCCTCACTAGCAGCCGTCAAACTCATTGCTCACCGAGGCTTAGGACTGTCAATCGCTCGCGACTAGACCCCTTGCCTTGGAATGACTTCTTCGCCCAAGAGCTCACCTTCGACAATACCTCCATCCCGGGTCTAACACACCATGCATACTTCACACCGCCCTCATCCACAGGCCCCCTTATCATCACCCACCACGGCGCTGGCTCGTCTGGTCTCTCCTTCGCCGCCTTTTTCCAATGCCTTTGCACCATCCTACCTCAAGCCGGTGTCCTCTCGCTCGACTGTCGCGGTCACGGCCTCACCGTCTGTCCTACACCTGTCGACCTTTCCCTGTCCACACTCGCCTCCGATCTCGCCTTTGTCCTGAACGCCACTGCCGACAAATTGTCGTGGCCCAGCTTACCCCCAATCCTCCTCCTCGGCCACTCTCTCGGTGGCGCCGTCGTCACCGAAGCCGCGCACACCCACCTCCTTGGGCCTTCACTCCTCGGCTATGGCGTTCTCGACGTCGTCGAAGGCAGTGCCATTGACGCTCTACAGTCCATGGAATCCTACCTGTCTACACGACCCGTATCTTTCCCTTCCATCCCCTCAGCCATCGAATGGCACACCCGCAGCCGCACAATCCGCAACATCACATCCGCTCGCGTCTCCGTTCCCCCTTTACTCCAGGCCACCACCACTGCTGCCACAGGAGCTGAATCCTTCACCTGGCGCACTGACCTTTCCGCCACCAAACCCTTCTGGTCATCCTGGTTCACCGGCCTGTCTTCCAAATTTCTCTCCTCCCCTGGCGGCAAACTGCTCATCCTCGCCGGCACCGATCGTCTCGACAAGGAACTCATGATTGGCCAGATGCAGGGGAAATACCAGTTACAAATATTCCCAGATGCTGGCCATTTTGTTCACGAAGACCAACCTTTGAAGACGGCCCAGGTGGTTGCCGATTTCTTGAAACGGAATGATCGATCCACTCTAATCCTGCCGAAGAAAGTTGATCAGTTGATTAAGGAGGGCAAAGTTAAGGGTAGTGGGTATCAATCCTAATTTGTCTTTGCCCTTCTTCCTTCTCCTTCTCTTCTTCTTTCTTGTTCTGTTTTGGTAGCCGTAAAGACAATCGTAGCAGGATTGCCATGATATCTGATGATAATCCTAGATCAATTATGGTATGAAGCGGCACTCACATGTTTAGTTCTAGCAGGATGATTCACCCTTGATCCTCTCATAGCTGTCACAAGTAATCAAAACTTCCAATGACAAAGAATAATAGACAAGCTTACCCATACAGAGCACTAGCACATTCACAGACAGAGGCACATGGTAAACGGACGACGCGGCCCTCACCGAGCATGAAATCGATCGGCGAGCATTAATGCTGTAAAATGAACTGTCGAACCATGAGTGAGATTGTCAACTAGTGTACAACTAGCAGAAACATCGTGCTTTTGACAGGGCATACCCTAGGAAGTCAACCGTTGTCCAAAGTTAACCTTAGCAAGACCCCGGATCTTGCACAAGGATCAGCAAATATGAAACAGCTGCCGACGCACATCCGAAGGAAAAAATACTGTATTAGATGCATTGATCATTTTAGATCCAAAAGCTAAACCCGTATTTCTAACCACAGTGTGAGAAAGAGATTGTAGAGTTAGCAACTAATTACGTCTTGATCGAATGTCTCTTTCGGGATACAACTATACACCCCTTTTAGCAAAACCACTCCCGTTCACACCAATGATAAGAACTCGCTGGGAGTGACCCATAACCTTCCTCTGTCGGGGCGGCCCTTTAGGTGGTTGTCTACGTACTGCAGAGCTTGCACGATAAATCCGCCGTAGTACGAGCCTTCAAATCGGGGTTGACCTTTACCCTAGTTAGAACGCTAGCAAACCAAGAGCGCCCATTGTCGTCCAAAACTCGGGCACGCCGCCCCACCGGAACCGCTTCCCCACTGGAACTGTTGCCCCCACCACCTTGGGGCTTAAATTAGCGGCTCATCATCTCTCTCAAGTTCCAAGGTACGGGACCCCCTGTACCACACGTGCATTTGCTTAATACAACTATCATCTCCCCAACCATGTTGACACTCGCGCGTCGTTGAGGGTGGAAATCAAAATCTACAAATCAAATGCCACTTGATCCAATCGCTTGTTGCTAGCCGCTCCTCCTTCCCCTCTCTTTCTCCCTCTCCCTTCCCTCTCCCACCCTCCCCCATCATCGCAGACTTTTAGGAGGACAGGTGTAAAAAAAGCTGTAAGTTAATAATTCAGCAGATGACCAGGTTCATTGCAAGAGCTGTTTCGCTAGGATAGGACATTTGGGAAGTCGACCTGAATTTTCGTAAACGAGGATCATGCCGCCGATGGCATCTAAGCAGCGTTGGCGTGACGACTATATTCGTTTTATAATTGCTATCCAGGACGGTATAGGTGGACGAAGGCCATGGGTTGATGACCAAGTACTCGGTTATTGTTGTAGTTTGCTGGGCGTGGTGTGGTACAGTTCAAGAGGAATAGAGTCTGTCGCCAGTGCATGTGTATGTGTAAATGTTGAGTGTGGGTGTGTGATAAAAAAAAGATTGATGTTCGCTCAGCTGCGATAGTATGCTGCCCAAGCTGCTTGCATGCTGGCGCTGCTTCTTTGTGCGCCGAAGTAGTTGCAAATTTTAATATCAAGGTCACTCATTTTATATTTTGAGTCTTTGACATTTTCCTGCAGCCTGGCGAGAGCCCAGGCGGCGATTTCCTTGTACCTGGAATCGTCGCTGCCCTCGGATTGTAGTGCGTTGATGGCTTGTCGTATCTCCTCCTGGGTGTAGTTTGGCATCCTGGGAGTTAGGGCCTCTTTGTTGATCCCGTTTTTCGCTATTGCGCAGAAGAAGTTCTGTGTTCGATTGCCCGTTCTAGAGACTTTTTTTACCAGGATTGGACTCATGGCTGCCGCTGGGGTGGCAGAGCCTTATAACCTTAACAAAAGAAAATAGAAACCAATGCTCGCCTGTCTGACAAGTCGCGTAAGATGAATGGATACCTCCACGGCGCCCGACCACAGCTGTCAGGATTTCGGGAGCATATATTAACTTTTGGCCCTACAATCAGCCATGAGGCAAATCACATACATTTTAAGCGAGTTATGCGCGGAGAAACATCTCGCAACAACGTTGTTGACCTTAGGGCCTGCATGCGAAGGGCAAAAGCTTCGCAAAAATACGCGGATGCGCAAACTTTTGACAATATAACTGTAGCATTAGACTTTACGCCTGCCTTAAGGCGAACTTTTGCCCAATCAAGATCACTAGCTTTCTGCCTTAACGTTTTCTAAAACTTAACGGTCAACCAACGTTACCATAGAAGCCAAGTCTGCCCCGCCGAACTCCCTTGAGTTAGGGTTGATCTTAAGGGTGGAAGCTCCAAAGCCCCGAGAGCATGGCTGCCATGCATGGCACCAGGGATAACTTTCAGATCAACTGACCCCCCTGCTTTTTTTTCGTTTTGGGCGTCTCACACGGCGTTAATTCGTCAGCTACCACGGAGGCACATATCCCATGAGTAAAGTCCTATTCAACATGAGTAAGCACCAGTTTTTGGCTGCAACGCAATATGCACAGCGCACAGATCCCTGCATCGAGAGGTGGACCCTGACTCGACAGCAACGAACGCCACGGAACCTAAAGTTCAAGGGAATACTCTCTAGTAGCGCATATGTGGCAGTGAGAATTGGCCAGTGTGGATGGCCCATTTCAAGTTTCGCGTTCCCGTGCTGTGCACCTTGGCGAGAAAGCTCGTTTCATCTGTCATCTGAGATCATCCGAGAATCTGGCAGCCGCCGCTGCCTCGGCCTGACACACCCCATCCTTCAGAGTTCGCGTCCAGAGCTCCCCCTTGGTTTAGGAAGCTCTTCCTGGAACTAACGACTCAAGTCATGAAAGGAGAAGGTGCATCTCCGCCATTGCGCGTGCCATCCTCGGCTGACTAGCTTATTTCAGTATGTTTTAGCTGAGGCGATCCAATGTCACGGTGTTGCTCCACTGATATCACTGACTGCGGCCACCTACTTCACTCGAGTCTAACATAAGTCTTATGCGCTAGTGCATTCTCCCTCTTGGAAGATGCACAAACTAAGGTTTGCTCATCGATGGTTGGCTTGAGTCGACCTGGGCAGACACTGTTTTAGACATTCAAGAGCCCTAATCTACACATTACGTCCCGTGTCCTAAGGCAGTTTCACGGCCAGTGTCAAATGAGAGGACCAATGATGAAATCTCATCGACCACCACAATGACCTCAGCTTACAGAGGGGTCGGACCGCATCCGAGTTGCCGTCACACGCCTGTCATGATGGACCTACCTAAAATTGCACACCCAGAATACCGGCATCCAATAATGCACCAGACGAGTAGCAAGGGCAGCATCGGTCGAGAGTCTAGACTTGGGAAACAAAGAGTTTTTTTTCTTTTTCAAAAGGTCGACCAAAGACAATCTGATCCCATTTCCAGGTTCGCTTATGAAGGTGTTGGCAGAGTGAAGTTTATTGACCAAAGTTGGACGAGAGACTGCTATTGGAAGCAGCGTAGCAGACTCCACTAATAAGGATTTCTGTTAGTGTAGCGGCATCCCATTTTGCACGCTCAGTTTGCAGTGGACACTCGACTAGAGGAGGCTCAAAATCCTTATTGATAGTTAAGTTGATGATCCCTTGAAAAGGTCTTGTTTGCTAAAAGGAGACTAGTCGAGTACTACAGCTGTTACTAGTAGGTTGGCTATAGGCACCACCGAGACTTACGTCATCGTACGTCGGGTAACCATTCCTTTTTCATCAATCAAAACTCCAGCCAAGCCTGTTCGTTGATCTCTCCACTTTTTTGGTTGCAAGCGCTTAATTCTCGTGGCATGAAAGCCATTTCTGGGAGAGAGACACACGGGGCCCAACTGTCAAAAGGACTCCATCATTGTTTGTGTATTACCATTATTAATGGAGGCGATTGGTGACCAGAATCCCATGACTCTTGCAGCGATTAGAACTTGTACTTTCCAGCAAGGTGGTACATTTGATCATGAACAGTTATCCCTCTTCCTGTTGTCAGTCTGCCTGGTGTGTGGTGGACAAAAGATTTGGAGAACGCGGCAACTGGTCGTCTGAGGTCCCAATCAATCCATGCCCAAGTTTTGTACCCACCTTGGGTTGGACTGTCTTCCAATCTTCGTTTGGGGCGTCGATGCGATAGCTCATTTTTGATAGGTTGACCAGGCAGCCAGAGAATTTCGCTTTTGTCATGCCCACCCACTTGGAAAAAAGCTTAAATTGGCGGCTTGACTGTTTTGTTGCCACGGGTCTGACACGGTGACAACGTTCGGCAATTCTGCCGATGTAGTAATGTGACCACAGCAGTCTTTTAGAAATTGGAGGCGAAAAACGGGAGCCTTTGACTCCGAGAGCATCTATTATACTCCGAAGCAATCGCCTCTATCCAGCAGCATCTTCAATCAAGAATTGACTTTCATTTGAGCCCATCAAACCTGTACCTGTCATATTTAAACTTTTAGACTCACTGGTGCCGCAGTCCCATTCCAGGAGGACTTCTTGGTTGAACTAATTCAGAATCTGTCTAGGACAAACATGTGGCTATGAAGTTTGACTGTGGTAAGCTCTTGTTTTACAGAGCCTGTTCGCCTAGGGCCAAATACGACAACTCGGCTCTCGTTCCAGACAAAGTTGAGACTGTACCGTTGAGAGCGGATTCTCAAATGGAACAAATTACTTACTTGCTCACATGAAGTCGTCCTCGTAGAAATTCGCATCTCGATCCTCATTACTCACCATGTTTTCCTCGCGCATGAGGTCGTCGTAAGCGTGATCCTTATGCCATCGCAGTTCATCCCTCCGCTTTCTCTCCTCTCTGTCCTTGGCTTTCTGATCTTCTCGTAGTATCCTCTCGGCCTTGCGCTTCTCGTGCTGATCAGCCTCTCGCTCTGCTCGGAGATCGGGGAACTTTTCGACTCTGGTCTTGTTGAGGCGGTTGACAACTGGGTTCTGACGGGTGGGGACATGGATCTTCTTGACCGTTTTGGGATCATGAAAAGAAACCTGGCCAGTGGCCATCGAAGCATCCTTTCTCAGATTTGACCAAGGCGTATAGATAACAGTTACGTTGTCCTTTTTGTTGCCTGCCGAGGGCATCAGCTCTATCAGTGACATACGCCACGGTGATTAGATAACCTTCAATTGAATTTGCTTTTGTCAGCTGAGCACAGTCTTCGAGCAGCTTGGGTGGGATGACCGCCCATGTGTCCCCAGGCTTGAGCCGAAGGTAGACATGAGCACTCGACAGATTCTCAACATGGAACTGCAAGCGATGTCAATGTGTGGTAGAGGGCGAGGTCGTTGCCAGGATGCATCGTTACCCTGCCAATGCATAAGATTCAAGACTTGGGGTCTGGTGATTCATCTCACCACACATCCTCGTCCCATCCAAACTTGATCAAATCTTCGTCTATGGAAACCGCTCAGCCATGGCACCCTAGAACCTGTCAGGCAGTCCCACTTACTTTCCACCTTGTCCTTGCCCACGTAGATGAAGGCTGGAGGATCTACGACATTGGACGTGAAATAGTATACCATGACGCGTCTTGATTAGTGAGAAGCCGTGCCAATGATTCAATCACGCATAGGAGATACAATTGGTGATGTGCAATGCTAGGTAAGAACCTTGAATACTCTATCTACCGCTCAGAGAACTGAAGAGGTTGACTTGCGGGGCCGGAACATCTTTATTCCACCTGCCATCCACCTTCTCAGCCCCTGCAGATCACCGGACCTGCAGCTTGGACCACTCAAGCACCGTTCTATGTCTACGGCGTGGGAGGTGAGAAGATACAGCCTGTGAATTGATCATCTCAACCAGCACGACGAGCAGCATTTGGCTGCCCTTACAACTCGGGTGTGGGAGGTTCGATGACGAGAACAAGGGTCATGACATCTACCGATGAGCCTGCGCGTCCACACGGTATGTGCAGATCAGTTCCTTGTTCTTCTTCGCAGGGAAGGAACAGCGGCAGGGTGGTGCTGACCAGATCCCAGACAGACACGGGCGGCGGCGGCCGTTTGCCAACTGGATGAAGCGCCTGACCAACCTCAAGAACCTTCATACCGACTCCACCCAGCAACCCTTGAATGCTGACCGCGCCGAGCAGAGCGGACAGGGCGGACAGGGCGGACAGGGCGGGAAGAGTGGGCACATCAGAGAGAACGGGCAGAACGGGCAGAACGGGCAGAACGGGACGCTCAAGGTCAAGAAGCATAGCCTCGCGAGGAACACCCCATATATTCTCTCAGGCAGAACCGATGTGCAGGCCAACGGCGGCCATCGCTCCTTCTCGCCAACCGTCTCCTCTCAGTCGAGATCGAGCTCGTACTCGCACAGCAAGCACTCGGTATCTGTGTCCCACGATGGTCAAACGCAGCTGAAGAGCCGCCCACCCACGCTGGCCACCACTGCTGAAACTGCGACCTCAGACGGTGCGCCATCTGGAGCTGGAACTAGCGCCACAGCTGCGAGGACGGAGGGTGATCGTAACAGCACTTTCTCCTCCCCAGCGCCTTCTGTGCGGTCAATGACCACCACCCTGACCACTGTCCAGTCGGCGGCACCCACCCTCAACACCACCGCTCCAGCGAACCAGGTGCAGCCTAGCTCACAAAATCCTCCTCAGCCACACACGGCTGTACCCACCCACCTGGCGCCCCACTTTCAACCAACCACTTATCACTCAGCCACTGCCAACAATGCTTTGACAGATGACGCTTCCATTCTAACTTTGGCTTCATCTTCCAAGCGGCGACGCCGTAACTCTCTCGACACGAATGCCTCGGTCAGAGCTCTGGCGCCCCAGTCAGTCTTCGGCGGCAGTCGAGAGTCTCTCCCGCTGTCTGTGCTATCCGGCACCGTCATCCACCCCGGCCAGGCCGACAATGCCTCCATACGCGATGCAGGTAGCTCGGGCTATCCCGGCTCCAAACTCAATACCGAGCGCGCGAGTCTCATTTCCGCGTCCGGCATGAACGCACCTACCCTAGCAAGCGAGCGAAACAGCTACATTGGTAGCAAATACGGTGATACTGCGAGCGTACGAAGCGGTTTGCTGGGCGGTGTACACGGTCGAAATGATTCTGTCAGCGGCAGCATCGGCGGACGAGAGCACAGCAGCAGACCCTCTGAAGCGGCAACAACAACAACAGCAGCACCAGCAGCAACAACAGTAACAGCAGCAGCAGGTTGCATCAACCCTAACACCCATGAGCGTGCACGCTGAGGTTGATGACGATTCAAATCTATCGGGTCAGAATATTAATGATAGTAGCGGCGGAATTGCTGGCCTCGCCAAGCCGGAGAAGCTGAAGGCCAACTGCAGAAAGTTCTGATTTTGAGAGGAGTGGAAAGTCATGACGAAGGTCGAGTAGACATTTGGCGTGTTTGCAAGTGTTCTTGGTATAGCTTGGCTTGGCTTGGCCTTGCCCAGATTTGATGGATTCTTCTCACTGCAAAACTGAAACAACACTAATTTATGCTTGTGATACACATGCAGGAGGGCATGGGCAGGTACAAGGTCATCCAGGGCTGAGTGAGATTTCGTTTTCTATTTGTGTCTGTATGTGCTGGATATGATACCCCCGTGGCAAATGTTGTGAGATGACTTAAGGATACGGTAAGGAAATATTGATAAAGGATAAGGATATGCTTATGGAAAGAAAGAGCCACTCAGCTACCTGGTATTTTGAAAAGTGTTTATTTAGCCAGTCAGCAGTTGAGTTGCAGTTCAATTTCAGTCTTGGCACTTCTCTTAGAAAGAGGCGACCAAAACCAAATACTAGTAATAGCACATTACAGGACCATAGTTGTGATACCTTGTCTAGATGCCAAGCTTTGTCTACCCTTCCCCCCAGTTTCTATGGGAATCACAAGGTGGTTGGATTATAAATTTGTCCAAATTGATGTTGGGAAAGACCTAAGGGGAGTATCTAGTTAATGCTCAAATGCACAATTTAAAATCGTGCCTGTACTTTTTCCTGGATATCCTGCAGCGCAAATTCGCTCCTGCTGGTCTTACTCCTCACGCGGTCAACTTGCTCTGCGGTGAAGCCTTTGGCTTGCGTAGCGGGGTTGTACCTGCCACACGATACATGTCAGCATTGCTACTTACTAGCACTTGAGGCAGGGTTGTTTGTGTGAGCGAGGAGGGGAAAATGGAACTTACCCTAGACCATTGCGTCGGCCAACCTCTGCATCAGACACGGCCTCTGCGACCTTGCCATCGGCGCGTTTGTAGACAGACACGACGGCGGCACCGCCGAGACCGATATTGTGTTGCAGCGCATACTTGGTGTTCTTTGTCAGGCGGTTGTTGGCCCAGCCACGGAGATGCCAGGTTAGTTCAGCGCATTGGGCGAGGCCAGTGGCACCTGTGGGGATGTTAATCCGGGAATGAAAAAAGTTGTGCTGCTGTGAGGAGAAAGGGGGAAGCATACCGAGCGGGTGTCCCTTGGAGATGAGACCACCAGAGGGATTGATGACATACTTGCCGCCGTATGTGATGTCACCTCGTCGCACGAGCTCATGAGCCTTGCCGTGTTCAGACAGGCCAAGGGCATCAATCACGCACATCTCGTTGGCAGAGAAGCAGTCGTGCAGTTCGACCACGGCGACGTCGTTGGGGGTGATGCCGGCTTGTTTGAGCGCTTGCTCGCCTGCGTACTTGGACATTTCGTATCCCACAAGGTCAATGGAGCTCGTGAAAAGCTGAGGAGGGTCAGTGGCGAGATGCTGGCCGGCAATCAGGACGGCTTGTTCCCGAAGGTGGGGGCGCTGGTTGAGGAAGTCTTCGGAGACTAGGACGGCAGCGGCACCGCCGTCGGAGGTAGGGCAGCATTGCAGCTTTGTGAGAGGTTCGTGGATCATAGGAGCGTTGAGGATCTGGTCGAGGGTGTACTCGTCCATGAACTGCGAGTATGGGTTGCGCTTGCTGTGCTCATGGTTGACCCGGGCGATCTCAGCAAAGTCCTCGGGCTTTGCGCCGTACTTCTCCATGTATTCGATACCAGCATTGCCGAAGATTTGAGCAGCACCGGGAGCGGTTGTGAAACCACGAGTCTCCGCGATGGTCAGGAAGGTGGTTTCCATCGGGTTTGCGCGGTCGTTGAAAATGGTGCCCAGCGAGCCAGGGTTCATCTTCTCAAAGCCGATGACGAGTATGCAGTCGGCCGCGCCGTAAGCGATGGCTTGTCGGCCCATGTTGAGGCCAGTGCTGCCAGTCGAGCAGTTGTTGTTGACATTGTAAATGGGGATCTTTGTCATGCCAAATTGATAGAAGACTCGTTGGCCAGATGTCGAATCACCATAGCAGTAGCAAGCGATGCCCTGATCGACGTCATCGAAGGAGATCTGGGCGTCCAGCAAAGCCTTGATGCCCGCCTCGAAGCCGAGTTCTGTGTAGTCGACCTTCCCTCGGGGCTTGATGAACTTGGTCATGCCCACGCCCAAGACGTAGACGGGACTGGTTTGACGAGGCATAGTGGCGAGGGTCGTTAAAAAGAGCTATGAGCAACAGCGGCTTGCAGGGATGAGTTCAAATGAAGGGAGATGGTAACGAAGCTGGCTTCTGCAAGGAAAGAGGACTGTAAATATGTTAGATGATTACCCGACACAGCTTTACCTCGGGCAATCTCTGTGCCAGTATTGGAGACTCCGGGTACGTGTCAGACAAAGGTTCGAGCAAAACAACCGAGGCTCAAGCACAATGGTATTGTGTTAGTCATCACAAGGCAAAGGCTCGGTGGCCACGGTTCGGGAAACCGAGGCGCTTGACTCAGTCGGGATTATCGGTAGAGTTAACACATGCGGTTGCCAAGAGGAGGGCCAATGGCTGCCTGTCCGCACCAATGTTGCCCTGTGCACTAATTAAGGGATGCAATTTTATTTTGTTGTTTACCATGTTACCATCTCACTCCACAGCGTCTTAGTTCTTGCTCTTACCACCTCCTCATGAAAAAGAAACACCAGACAATTAATAATCATGGGTCTGCACCGCCTGTCCAATTAGGTGACTTGCTTAGAAGAGCAGTACGTCAGAGTCTGCAGAAGGTGGGCGAGTCTAGAATGTGGGGAGAAGCTGCCAAATGCACCCCACCAATCATGTGCAAGTCCTCCTAACTACAGCATCAACGACACTCTGCAGGCGCAGTCTCTTTGAATAACCTTCTATAGTGTGCCTTTACAAAGTGCTTGCCCTTTCATTGTGATCTATTGTATAAAAAAGGTGTGCCTGCTAACCTCAGGTATTGACTGACCAACCACTACCACTCAACCCTGCGAAAGAGTTGAGAAATCCAATCCAACAAAACCTGAGCCCCTCCTTTGCTCAGTCACAGTGATATTGTGGTAGAGCAAGTTAGGCAAAGTGAAAGAGCAGAAGGTGCAACAGAATCAAGTCTATCTATCTGTCATACGTCAGTATTGGCACTCTGTTTTCACACACACGCATTGACACTACGGTGTCACCCCTCAATCTACTGCCTGTATCTAATTGATATGGACATTGGGTTGACCCAGGGCCTGAGCCAAGAGCACCGTGGCTTGATGGAGGATAGAACGCTTAGAGATACTCTCAGACTCTGAGAGATCTCGCAGCGTTCTATCCGGCACTGCAGCCCCTCGCGGGCGACATCACTGGCACCGCAATCTGGTCCCCGAGGCGACGCAACACGCGCGTCCTTGACAAACAATGAGCCATGTCAAACCCGAAGGTCGCCACTTGCACCTCGACGAGGATCTTTCTTCTCAACAGCGCTCAAATTCATTTCCATCTCCAACGACAACCATGGCCGAACCACGCGATGGTACTCTCAGAGACTCCATCGTCCGCTTCGCGAAGACCCATCGTCAAATCACCGCGACAGCGCCAGCGGCTTGTATTGCTGTCCTGGCCGGTGCTCCTCTCGAAAACGTCAAGACGCGCATGCAGTCCAAGTACTTCACCTCTGCTCTAGCTTGCACCAGGTACACCTATCGTACTGAAGGCCTCCGAGGATTCTGGGTCGGCACCTGGTCTCCGCTGGTCAGTCTAGTCGTGACGCGATCTGCGCAGTTTCAAATCTATCGCTGGGCCAAATACAAGCTTGACCGAGTCATCGAGCAAACTACTGGCCGGTCCCCGTTACAGCATGTCAACACCGTCGGTACCTACCCAAACCTCTCTACCTGGATTTGCTTTGGCGGAGCCGGCATGCTTGCGGGAGGTCTCTTGACTCCGGTGCTGAGTAAGTCTCGACCACTCAACTGCGCTGTAAACAACTGACTTGGTATAGCTCCAGTCGAATTGGTCAAGAACTGTGCTCAGACATCCGTCTTGATGGCTGCTGATCATACAAAGTCAGCTGGAGGCACCAAGAACGCAGGTAGAATCTCCTCGTACATGGCTGTCGAACAGATCATTCGCGAGCGTGGTGTTGCTGGCCTCTTCGTTGGTTTCAGACTTCATCTCGTCCGCGACGTCGTCGGCAGTGGCATCTACTTTGGCGTCTATGAAGCCCTCAAGCAGTCCATGAACTCGGCCTACGGGGTCTCAGATGTCAATGCTCCTGGTGCTGTCCTCTTCGCTGGTGCTGTCTGTGGTGTCCTGGCCTGGTGTGTGGTTAGTGTTAGCCTCTCCCGAGCTGTTGCGGATGGACTGACAGGTTAGCAGACTTATCCACTTGATTCCATGAAGACACAGGCTCAGAACCGTTTGGTCGGGGCTAGTGCGAAGCAGGCTGCAGCAATCGTAGTTAGCGAAACAAGCAAAGCAAAATTCTCCAAGTACAAGGGAATCGAGATGGTCTTGCTACGATCGGCCCTTCAGGGGATGATACAACAGAGCATCTTCGAGGAAGCGAAGCGCTGGATTGACGAGTTGAAGTTTAGCAACGGATCGACCGCATTGCCCAATGTCGATCGTCAGCTTGGCAGAGACCAGATTCTCAAGAAGACGAGATACAGTGATGAATGAAGGCCTGGTTTGCTAGCTCGACACAGCAGGCCAGGCTACCTGAATTGCAGGCGTTGCGACTGGAGATTACTGTGTGGAAGCAGAGGAACCGGCAGAAGCTGTAAACGTTGATCGCTCTCGAGGGTAGAAAGGCGCGCTCGCCGTTCAAATTGACGAGCAGGCCCGTACATAGCCTCCGTGGCCACGAATGATATGTGGGTAGCATGCTGCATGATTTTCTGCGAATGGTCTCATCGCCCGTTTGTCCATCAAACAGGTCCTCTCACAACAAGCTGCTGGTCACTAATCTACAAGCGCCATTTAGTTGATTCGCACTGGCTCCGCCATAATTCAGACTAACCAAGTATCAGGCATTTTGAATTAAGGCCGGGTAGAAGAGATAGATCACGATACTGCAGAGGTGGATTGTCAACGGTCGACGATATAGATGATTGCGACGGCAAAGGGATGAATTGAACTTGTCCCAGACATGGACAAAAGACAGAAGTGACAACCTCTATGCTTTATCAGCCGCTGAACCGTCGCGCTTCTGCTTCTGCTCGTTCTGCATAACAATCACCGCACCGCTCAAGGCAAGGCCAATGCTCGTGATGGCCATGAGAGTAATGCCTCCTGTGTTTGGCCTGAACTTGCCCTCCTGCAGCAGACGTAGGGCGCCAAAATATCTGGCTGTGCCATGTCCCACGGTCAAGGTGCCCGTACCGACCAATATGCCCGCTGCTATCTTGGTCCTTGAGTCTGACAGATGGAGGAGTGTGGGAGAGAGTGCTGCAAACGCTTCCACCTTCTCTAGAGCGACTCCGAGGGCAATGAATCCAAGACCCGTGCGCGTCCAGGCCAGGAATGTGCGCTCGCTCGCAAGGAGGTCTCGAGCAAGAGACCCTGTGTTTGGCAGAGGGTCTGAGTGGATGTAGCGGAGGAGTCGAGACAGCATGGCTTGGGCACAAAGCGGCAGATCCGAAAGCGATAAGAGTTGTGTTTCAGTGCGTTTCACCGCATGATGAAGCGGTCAGGTCGAACCTCTGTGGCGATAACATCAACAGGTCGAGGTACTGCTGCTGTCTACTTTACCGATATAATCTGCGTAGCTGTAGGAAGGTGGCAAAAAACCGATACCCTGGGACTAAGAAATCGGTGCGTTTCCCATAATACAGTATAAGTTATTGCTTGGCACTCTGACTGATCGCTTATGATGCATACATTTTTCCTCTACTCTGTGGTGTTTGCAAATTCAAAATCCACCCAAAACAGACCCGGTCATGACAGTGCAGCTTTCATGGCTGTCCCAAAGTGGACCTCCTAGTGTTTCTGTTTGCTTCTGTATCACTGCCATCTCACTCTTGCAAGAACAGTTCTCTCCAACATGAGTGAAAGGATCGGATGAGGGAAAAGGAAAGGTACTGGATACTGAGGTTCGACGAATCAAATTTTGTCGAGGTGTCTTCCCCTATATATAGTGCTTCATCGTTCTCACACCTTTATTTCCCCGCCTGGTTCTTGATTTTCTTCTGTTTGACCATTGCGGTTCGACACCCTTCTGGGGCTTTTGAGGCGTAGCGTGATCTTAGATCTCTATTCACTTCCGCTTAGCATGTTCTCTTTCCTGGGTCACGATCACATAGTATGATGATATCGAAGGCACCCAGTTAAGGCCTTCACGACCGACGGGTAATCTCCGCTTCTGACGATGAGAACCTCCAACGGACGACATATCAGCGAGCGTGGATTTCTCTCTAGGAGAACGAGATTGGGAACCTGACTTGCACAGTTCCGCCAGGCGCGATCGACTGAACCTGTGCAAATCCATGAGATGAAAGGTAAATGAGGCAGGATCGGTCATGAGAGCTGTCACACAGCGGGTGTGGACACAAAAGCGGCCACCCACGGTCGATGAAATGCTCATGCTTTACATGAAGACAGAGTTTGTGACCTCGAGACCAAGTTTTGAGTCGCTCGATAGCAGGCTCGAAACTTGCAGCACGAGGGCCTGCAAAACCCACTCGTCATTCACGACATGAAGTGGCCGCTTCCGTGACCGAGTCCTTTCCACCGCCAACAGATCGGCGCTCATGCCATGTGCCTAAGGAGGCACAGCATCGGAAAGAAGTTGAGAAGAGAAGGTTGCGTAGGCTCCCACCCTAATGAGGGATACTGTTGCAGTCCTTCTTGTTGCCATTCTGACAATGAATATACAATTCGAAGATGTCGTAGCATGGTTGCGGGGTCGAATGGATACGTTGTCAGGTTGCGGGCAAATGCAATAGAGTACACTGGAGCGTGTGTAAGCAAGTCTTGCTCAAATCATCCTGGAGCAAGCTCGTTTTGACGGGGAGCTTATTGCAAGAAACCAAAGTAGATTGTAGTACGGTGGAACTATAATAATGTAGGGAAACTCTGATGACACCGAACGGATATTTGGAATGAAGTTCAACACCTATGAAAAGGCAATCCTCAGCGTCGTGGACCATTACCGAATAGTCTGGTCCAAAGCATAACGCACTCGCAGCAAAGATCCTAGATCTAACATTAGATGACAACATTTTTGGCGGAATGAAGACATTGATCTCCCTTCATCTGCTTCGTCCCTATCCTCTGGTCTGAGATGACCAGGTTTATTCTCTGAATTCTCTTGATGAGTCAGCCCGAACTGTCAGAAATACATTGCCATAACGGGTATTCTTAGTTAATGGTGACTATCAGGACGCGCGGATACATCCTGCGAAGATCCCCAAATAATTAGCATAGCGTTGATCGAGGAAATCAATCAACGCAACTCGAACACTATCGATTCCTTAGTATTACCCTTGCCTTTGTGGTGCATATTCTGATAGGTAATTGCATCACCATCCATCATCCCATGGACGTAGCACTCGCCGATAAACTTATAATGGTACTTCCAGTCTTCAGCTTTTGATGTGATCTTTGACTTTTGCTTGACCGTAGTTGTTGGACCCAGCCACTCAATTTCACGCTTACCTTTTTCTTTGAAGAGCCACCACTTCCAAATCTTCTTAGCAGCCTCCTTCTCCAAATCTTTTTCGTCTTGCATTCGTTCTTGCCTAAGGTCGCCGTCATCCTTGACGTGCCGACGGAAGATGACAGGTACGGAGCAGCCATAAAGGATACAGATCAGGTCGTCCGGCTTGACATCCTTCCTGACGATGCCGAGCTTATTGGTTTTGGTTTTCATGAGCGAGCGGTTCCAGATGACGCTCTGAACACGGCGCAGAAAGTCTGAGATGATGCTCGACCGCCCCTGGTTGATGAGCTCCGCAGTGTTTAAAGTGCCACTCGCGAGCCCTCTGCCCGCTGCCTCCTTGCATGCGCGGAGAAAGAAGAGGGGAGGTTCCAAGCCTTCATCGCTGCGGTCCGCAACCAGCGTCCTCCAGAACTCCTCCGGTGGATTATCTTTTGTGTTCGTCCAACCCGCGGCCTTGAACCACTCCTCTGGAATATTGCCAGCTTGGCTCGCTACGTACACTTCATCAACTTTATCGAGCACAAATCCAGAAACAAACATACTGAAGTAAGTGCTGCGCTTCTTGAATTTAAGCACGTCCAAGGCGACTGGTCGGACGGCGGCGGCGCTATACGGACGTCGAGACGGATACGGGAGACCGACCAAAGGATTTGCATTCTTACGACCCATTTTCAAGTTGTTGTCGGCGTGAACGAACATTGCGAAGGGAGCATCCTCAAGCTGTGGAATCCAAGACGGAAACATTGGCTGAGGTCCTGCGAGTGTGGCGCCTGGGTATGTCATTCTGTTGCGTCCAGGGGCAGGGGCCCATGGTCTGCAAATGACATCAAGAGCGGCGGGTGGATCAAACTTCGATGACTGCCATATTGAGAATTCGATAAAATCCTTGCAGATGTCAACATAGTCCAGTGAGTAATCTACCGTATATGCTTTCGTCACTACATGGGGTTCGGCCCACGCTGCGAGCAATTTGTCCACATTTGCTAGCAATGAGGAGCGACCGTTCACGTCTTCTATCGCGATCGGGTGCGTGTCCTTTGCGATGGAAACAAGGGCATAGATGGTGTCGCTTGGATCTGAGCATTCAAATGTGGTCAGGGTCGAGACGAGATATTCTAGGCTAGGCACGGGCTGTCGGGTCTTGTGATTTGTTATACGGGTTGTCGCTTCGACGAGCCTGCTGGCTCCGAGTGCTGACACATAGTCGAACCAGTTTGGGACGCGATAGAACATTGGGTCTTTCTTCAGCACCTCAGAGACTTTTCGTGTTGCGCTTTCCACTTTGACGAAGAGTTGTACAGCGTCTGCAAAATCGTCCCAATCGATGCTGTCTCTACCGCAGTATACAACGGCCTTCTTGGCCAAGACAATCTCTTGAATGACCCATCTGCGTGAGAACCAAGGCCTGGTGAGAAGATTGCCAAGTGCAAGCCATTTGGTCGCGGATTGCGGATCGTCGAGCAGCTCGTCGAAGTGCTGAAGGCGAAGGATTTCGTTCTGCATGAACTGAATGGCGAGCTTACTGTCAGAATCAGAGTCGCCAATCCACACATTGACGCACTTGGCATGGCCATATATCATAGACATCATTGGAACCTGATGATTCCTCTCAGAAAGGAGGCTTTGGTCTATACAAACGGCGTCGACCCATACCATTTTCGCGTCGTGCCTGTCCCGCAGAGCCACAAGGCAGTTGATAAGAGTTTGCGGGACCTTGAAGTAAAAGTCTTCATCGTCTTTTCTGATGGTGATCTTGGAGTTCCACTCGTCATTGCCCCATGACCAAGACACAGCCTCAAACTGGGGGATGTTTTCGGTTTTGTCGGTGTTGTGTTCCGATAAGCCGCAGGTTATCATATCCCCCTTCTTCTTGTGTGGGAGCAATTTAAGCAATCGGATGTTACCACGATGACTAAGTTCTAAATGATCGTACTTTTTTTGGTGGTCGTCTCCTTCGGTGTCGCTCGATGAGTCGCTCTTTGTAGACTGGTGTTTGCCTTTGTTCTTGCGCGCTCCAGCCATGATCCCTGCGGTAAATTAGCGGTTCGGGCCGTTAAGTTTGAACTATCGTCTCTCAAGCCAGAGATTTTGCTTCAGAGTTACCAGCAGAAAAAAGCTCTTCTCCGAGAGGCATTTAAAACATTTCATCGAATAGCCGCAGCTTCCGTGTTCAAGCCCAGTCCCACAGCTGTTTTCAAGCTTGTCTGGGAGACTTGCTTGCGAGACTGGAGTCACCTGCAGCCACTCGCGGCGGTCGCTGCCATTGGACACAAACACGACGTTAAGGGGGTGGGGGGATTGGCTTAGCGAGGAGCTGAGGATTGGATCAAAGGAGAGAAACTGAAATCCTCGCATACGCGCGATCAGCAGCGGGTGGACCGTGTCGACATGTTAGTGCAATCGAATTCAGTCCCCTTGTACTCTGGTCTCAGGATTATACTATTATGTCGCACGAGTGATTTAAAGTTATTAGAGTTGTTAGTCTTCTTGCTATTATAAGACACTTGCCTATTATAATTTAGTGGGTTTCTAGATCCAAATGCTAGTTGGCTGGTTGTGCTGAGATAGTGGTGTCTTAGCCACGCTAGTCAGTAGCGGTAAGAAGACTTTTAGTGCAAAAGCTTAGCGCAACAAATATAATCCCTGAGCCAGCCCGACGACCTTTCCACAAGAGAATACGACCCATCTCGGGTCTGCCGGATCCAGGGAATTGGCCGGCTGAGATGACAAGTTGGATTTTGTTCAGTATGATAATGTAGAGAAATTCAGCTGACAGGTCGCAGCTGACAGTCGAACGAGCCGCATTATCAAGCATAGCGGCGGCGCCTTGGAGTTGCACACGCATGACGACGAGGGACGACGGCGATGAAAGAAGGTTGCCGGCTATTATATTAAGCACCAAATACGTACCTCATGACGAACAGAAGCTGCTCATCAGGTCATTTCATTTTCGCAGGCTTTCTTGCTACAAGGCCCACACCCAAGAAGAAATGGCCAACCAACTTCTACGTATACGCGACTAGCTACCCGTTGGCAAGCTCTGGGCACATAACTTGGTCAAACACTGGCCAGGGTTCTGTAGGTATTGGTCTTGCAAATACGTGTATGACTATTAGAGGGCTAAATGCGAGAATCCAAATATTAATAGCCCTTGGTCTGTTGATCTTATCCTGTACAGAACAGAAAGGCTAAATACAGGATCCTGGAAGAAGATACCTTTCAGTTAAAAAGCTTTGCGTTGTGGCGGCTTCTGGTCCACTCGCTTTTGGTCCACTCGCTTAACTTACAAGGGGTAGCACTGAACGGACTGTTAACATGGCTCAACGCGATTACCGCCAGGCAAGTGGGGGTGGCAGCCTGTTCAGGGCCACCAACTTGTAAATGGTCCGCTCGCTTCTCTAGTCCCTCGCGTATAACACGTTAATTAATTAGTTGTTGCACGAATTCGGAGAGAATGGCGATAGTGTTCCTACCATTAGCAATCGCTTAACTTAGTCATAGAGGTACCCCAAGATGTGCGCAGCAATGCCGAACATTCACCTACCGAAGCATCCTCACGAGACCACAGCAGCCTGATCAAGTTGAGATCTCTGAGAGCGATGCCGTCGATATAAGCGAGTCTGAACAAGAGTAGGATATAACTCCACGTTCATCCGAAGATCTACAAGGGCATGCAGCTTGGTTACGAGCACGGGCAGTAAAGCATGAGCTTCCACAGGTATTCCAAGTCGTCTTAGACAAAACTGGTTAAGGCTGCAACTATTTATGCACAAAACTATGAGGTAATTGACGAAGAGCTCTCCAAAACCCTTGAGAAAATATCCCAGCGTCAGAAGCGAGATGGAGCTTCCTAGAATCGTGTTTTGAAGGCAGGAATTATAATTGTTGGAATGGCAAGACATCTAGTAAGTGAGAGGTTTAAAAATGAGAACCGCCCACGCAAAGTCAATCGCGCAACGCAAGTACAGGCAAGACAGGTGCTAAAAGATGTGGTCTTAGTAGCTAGAGGGATGAAGCAAAGTATCTGTCATGCAAATGGTAGAAATATTGCTTCACTAGGGGATATATGGCAATATCTTGATCCAGAGGACTGTGTCGAGAAAAGATTCATTGGACTGGCCAGCACTCGCCTACGGCGAAGGGGGTGCAATTGCACTAAACGAGCCACAAGTAGGGGGTGCTAGATTGACTCGATGTTGCCCGATGGTTCGGTAGGTGCACTAGGCTATCTGGGCTATCTCTAGATCCGTAAGTTCTCCACTGATGATCATGTCATGGGTCTCCGTATGTTGTGCGGCTGCCAGGTTCGGAGCCATCGTTAGGATGCTGTACACAAGTCTAGAGGCAGCTGCAAAACCAATGACAGTTAATTGAGTACAGTATTCAGCATCGTACAAGACAGCACGTCTACAGCCCACTGGTTAGGAACACCGTGGACGGAAAGATTCCTAAGTCACAGAACATTATATAATTAAGTCAGCAAAATCCCTTTAATTATTATGTGACTGCAGGATACAGTCGAGCAAAGCTGAAGAATAGCCGCGAAGCCTTGGCGCTGGAGGACTGGTGTTGTTGCCAGCGCTTTCGCTGGGAGTATCGGCAAGCTACTACCGAACAGCAACGCCGAGCAAATTCGCGGTCGTTTGCGATGAGCGGCCCGGCATACGGTAGAAGAGAAGTGACTCCTCTCTCAAGCTTTCGTTCCGCTCTCACCCCTCCTCCAACAGATGAGAAGGAGGCGCGGCACACGATCTCCATTCGCGGGCAAATCGTGAACCATCGGTCGGGTAACACGACCCAGACAGTACACAGGGTCGATCAGAAGGCGTGGAATGATATGAATCTGTTGGGATGACAATCGATCATACGACTAGTACCAGCAATATATGAAGTGTTGTCTATTATCCATATCATAAGGTCTGGTAAATGGTCAATGGTACAATAGGGGAAGAGCTCCCAAGGTCACGTGACATGGTTTAGTGACAATCTAGTGACAACTCGGAATAGCTCCATTACCATACGAGATGGGCTGGATACCGTGCTGATCCAACAGAATCCACTGCTGCGACGAAGCGACAAGATACAGTAAGCGAGATTCGCTCATTGTGAGGCAAAGATATGCTATGTTGATCTCCCATCACAGCTCTGACTATTTTCCTTCGAGCGAGCACCTTATTTTGCGTATGCCCACGAAAGTACATGAGCTGTTCTCACGCAGCCTTAGTGGCCGCATTACTGAGTAGGTGCGTCTATTATCTCGCGAACCTAGGCGGCTGCGGATTTTGCGAAGGATGTCTGGCATGTTGGGTCTGCACCAATAACTTCGAGATCCAGAGTATGGGACCCACGATCCAGACGGGTCTTTCCAACATCTAAAATCGCCATTCCTCACGGTGATTATTGAGGTTGCGCATTCACAGAAAGGTGGAATACTAAGTACCCTTGCAGAGGAATATATTCTCGGATCTGATCCCGAGATCTGGGTTGTGGTAGGAGTCGACATTAAGTATAGCAAGAGTAAAAGGGCTACTTTCTCTGTCTGGCGAGCAGAAGAGCAAGGTTCAGACGAAACCAAGGATTGGGTTGTCGAATCTGCAGTAGCGAATCAAGTAAGTCTCGCTGAATCTACTTCTTTGCAGAAATTAATATAGCATAGGTATTCCCAAACGATGATGGTACACTAAACATTCACAAGACCTGCTATTTACGTCTGCAATTGCAAGACTTTGCAGACCAGGAAACGTGCCGACGGTTTGAGGACATAGACAGAGATGTCTTTCTGTCTTGTGAAGAGCTATTTCGGTATCTCGAAGAAGCGGAAGCTATTGCGAATATTACCGAATCAACAAAGCAGGAACGAAACCTGCGGCTGAGGAAACGCCGCCGGACAAGGACACCTGAAGAGCAACTTGACGACGACGACGACGACGACGACGACGACGACGACGACGACGATGCTTATGCTAAGGACGAAGAACATGTCTCTAAGCGTCGGGATCTGGACGATACTTCCTACAAAGGAAGCTGTTCAGAATGCACATAGGCGTCTGTGGACAGGTTTCAATGCCGATCATATTCGCCTCTATTTGCCTTTGAATATTCGCGAGTCATTCTTCCGACGTTAGTTAGACAGATGTCGCAGATGGCACGGGAAAAGAGAAAATGATCGAAAGTCGTTCGCAATTGCAGGATTGGCTTCGGCTCTGTAGGGAGACAAATCTTAGATTACACCTCCGAATGTAAAGCGCGCCAAATTCGTGAGAAAGAATGGTATGTTTGTCATCGCTGTAATCATAGCCATGGTCATACCATGACTCTTTTGCTTGGCTTTCTAATTCCCATTTTTGGCGTTCGAGTGCTTCCCATTTACATCTTTGCCATTTAACGCTCCGTTCATGTCTTTCCCATTCCTGTCTTTCCCGTTCCTGTTTTTCTCGTTTACGTCTTCCCCGCCACCCTTTGATCTCTATAGCCAACTCTCTGCGGAAAGGCTCGTATATGATCCTGCAAGTGTAGAGCGGTCGGTCGTCACTTGGTTGTTCGTTCTCAAATTCGAGAAGATCAGTTAGCGGGCGGCCCACGCTTGATATTGACTGAGACGGTTGGCGTTGGATTCATCAGCTGGGATTTGAGGAGCGATAGTTCTGGCCATATAATTGGTGTACCACAAACACTACTTGCCACCATAACAGGTACAGTCAAAAGTTGGAATTACGATCAGGGAGCTTGATGATATACGGGGTACGAGTACAAAGGAGAGGTGGGTAGGCTGGTAAGCTGGAGATTCTACTTCAAATGACACCGTAATTACTTGATGGAATCAGGCCATGGGGGACTTGTCCAGAAGGGAAAGATCAGGTCAGGATAAATGAATGCTCTTGTTTTTGTATATAGGGGTGACCTCGTGCGGTCTTATATAGATATGAAAAAGGATGAGACGGAGAGATCGAGCTCGGTGTTGCCGTCAATGTTCGTGGAGGGTTCGTACACCGACCACCTATCATTGTCAGTACATTGTCACTCAGCTGTCAGCAAACGACAGGGAGCAATGAATCCAGTCATCTTATCCAAGAGAAATGGCTGTAAGTTGTTGATTCGTATACAGAGGCATCGTATACTGCGGCTGGCACTCAGCTGTGCAAGGTATCATTGTTGTGGGGGCGGTAATGAAGGATTCGGATTGCCGAATTAGGTATAGCGTCGCAGAAGGAAAAATGAGTGAAGAATGATCTGATTGGCTGGAGAGAAACGAGTGTTGCTGCGATGAGTCGTATCTAGACGTTGAATCAGGCGTCAGCCTAGACGTTGAATCAGGGGACGATCAAG
>QQXO01000277.1:0-29791 GCA_003709845.1 Chaetothyriales sp. CBS 134916
AGTCGCCATGGCCCTCCAGTGTCTGCAGGCACTGGCCACTAGCAGCATCCCAGATCTTGACTGTGTGGTCGGCCGACGCTGACGCGAGCCGCGACGAGTCATGTGAGAAGGCCACTGACCTGACCCAGGAGCCATGGCCCTCCAGTGTCTGCAGGCAAGCACTCCATTCTCCTATAGCCGGCCTTATTGTTATCCCCTTGTACTCTTCCTCCTTGAAAAGACTTCTTATCAGGCTGCAGTTTGGACTGAATATAAGTGCAGACGCATACGTCTGAAGTGGACTAGTCTCTATCACCTGTTTATGATACATAATGAATCGCCATGCATCGTGAACAAGCTCGATCAATGCGGATGCATTTGCTCTTCCCTAGGCTATGTTAGTATATTATGTTAGTTAAGAGCATACTAATCTAGGCTTACCTGAATTAAAGATTTAAGTTTTGCAGTCGAACCCACCCCATTTGACATGCTCCTACAAAGACTAAGAGCCTCAAGCCAGTAAAGATACTTCTCTCTTAAAAATACATCAACAATACCTCCATCCTGCAGATCAACCAGGTGATTTGTACTTTGGTTAGAATTCCAGTCGCAGAGGTGATCGATCCAGTAAACACATGAGTAGCGTGACGCCACTAACAGGTCTTGGTCGGGCTGGTCAATCTGCTCAATAGGATATCCTGATGTACCCAAGCTGTACATGTCTCGTTGCAGTGTTTTAGACATGACCTGAAGTGATCTTGAGAAGATCTGGTGATGTACATCTTCTCTTCCAGACGGATATATCTCACGAGATGCCTCTTGTAATAAAAAGTCCTTTGCAGATTGGTGAACGAAGGAGATGGTGCGTTCCCGAAGTATCAGAAAAGACCCACAAAGCCCTATAATCTCTGACAGAACCTTATCATTACCAGAGACACTGCCGGGCATGTCGACAAAGGACACCAGCTCGTCTAATGTGACAGGCCGGTAGACAGCCGAGACAACGGCCAGTATACGTTTGCAGAGGTCAGCATCCTCCGAATCACAGATCTGGTTCATCATACGCCTGTAGAGGTCATTGAGCCCTGGTGGAAATGTCGTCAGCTTCTCTTGAGCTTTCCACCCCGATACCTTGGAAAGTTCTTGACAAACCAAGGCGACCCAGAGGAAGGTTCCGTCAGCATTATAAGTCAAATGCTTTTGAACAGTATCTTTTGTTTTCTTGTCATACCCTTTGTTCCGTGCCAACTTATCAAGCTTGTACTCAATGTACTTATTAACTGCGTCAGAGACAGAGTCCTTGTTTAACTCGAGATGTAGCCTAACCTTTTGCTTTGCATCATCTAGTTGCTCCTCAATTTCTAGCAAGTTCCGACTAGATATAATCCACTTAACATAGGGAGCTACAGAAGACTTCTTGACAATGAAGTCTAATAGTTTCCACCGGTCTGTTACGCATTCATCCAGCGCATCAATAATCAAGTAGGTATTGTTTAAACCCGGGTCTTGCAGAATGTCTGTGAAGATCTCGGATAAGGCAATCCAAGCATTCACATCCTCGAAGAGAGTCTTGCCAGTATGATCATGCTTCTTCTGTATGTGTGAGATAAGTGATGGTTGTTGATTGACAAGCAAGTATATAAGACCTCGCAGAACGGCAGTGGCGTTATTTATCCGTAAGTCAGCAGCCTCGCAGAAGAAGTAGGATAGAAGATCCGTCTTAGCCATCCACTTCTTTACCTCGTTGATAATACCGCAGAGCAGCATGGTCTTGCCCTTGCCGGGGTCACCTCTGATCCATAGTATTTGACTCTGCTGACTCTGCAGGTCGTTGCGCCATTGTTGGAAGTCAGAGTTTTTAAGGACCCAGCAGTATGAGTCCTCTAGTAACCCACCCTTCTTGTCCTCAATACGCTTCTTGTCATCACGGGGATTGGTGAGATATAAGTCTTGGATACATTTTTGTCGTTTATCGATCACCTCCCGGAGCCTTTTCGATGCATTTGCCGCTCCCTCGTCGTAAAAAAGAGGCATTTGAACATCAAAAATGCCTAGTAATGAGAACACTATATCTTCTGGGAGCTTTGTCTTGCGGGGTTGTATCCACAAGAATCGCTCATCCACGCTGAATTGAGACAAAGGTTCTCTATGAAGCGCTGACTGGGGGATACGCGTTACCTTGTGGATTTGTTGCTTTAGAGAACTTTTGTTACCCAGGTAACCCCACTCTTTTGAGAAGAATTCAACCGATGCCGGTGCGAGAAGTTCTTGAAGCGTCCAGCCCCGAGTGAACCATTTGCTTTTGCAAAAATCCGAGTCCCACGATTGTTGATTAGATTCATTGTTGGTGCCGGAGGGAGAGTCGGAGACATCTGATAAATAGACGTAGCATCTCGTCGCGCTGCGGTACCAGTGAAACATGGAGTTGATAGCTTGCGAGAGTTCAGCATGATTGGCCTTGTTGATGCAACATGTGTCCACCCAAAAGTATTCAAGGTGATCCTTTTTGGCTTGTTCGCCGCAGAACCGTATCTTAGTATGGCCAGCCTTGTTCCTGTAAGATTGCTGTTTAAGATCGTCGAAATGAACCTCATCTTTATCGTTTAGCCATGTATGTGAGAGGATCGCGTAGGCCGGAATATCATCTTCAGGGTATTCGGTGAGGCTGAGACTATCTTGATCGTCGAACTTCAAAAGGCGCATCGTGTCGAGGTCGCTGTTACGACTTCTATCGTGCGAGAAAGCTTAACCAGTCATTGCGACCAGTGGTGGAATGCCCCTGCAAGGAATATAGCCGTTACTTTTGCAATAGGGACAAGGTCAGACAAGACTGGTCAAGCGATTGCTCAAGGGCATCTTGGAAGAATGTTCGATCAGGCTGAAAGGCATCGCAGTTGTACAGCACTACACGTGACACAGTCTGCTTTGTCACCATCAAATGACGGCGAGAATAGTGAACTCAGTACGTAATTGTTAAATACGCGCTTGCTATTGGCTGAGCAGCGCCAAGACGGATAGATGTGACCCACACATTCGTCTCTCATATATCGCTCATACAGAGCCCCTAGATAGACAATCAATCAAGGGAATCGATTAGAGGGTCAATATCTTCATCAGAGCAGTCTCCATCGACCGATCGTCATAAGACGACCGTACGGGGCCCGATACACTCCTGTATCTGACAATTTGTTCCTTACGCCGTTTCGGTGCTAATGCGACCAGGCGTCGTTTATCGATAGTTCAGGACTGGGAGCCAAGCTTGTCGCCTTCCAGCGTTCGAAATGCGCCGTTCCCAGGTCATATATTGGCGGGGGCCATGGCTGGGGCGATGGCGCGAGAGCTCATCATCATGGAGGAGAGCTGACCGACTGGTCACAACTCTTGCCGACCCGCATCCACAGTCATAGTCAGACAGCCAGAGCCAAAGCCATGAGCGTAGCGTAGCCTCAAATCAAGTCGTCTGCTTCAACCGAGCAACCCAGTCGCGCACCCTGGCACTACCGTCATGGGCAGCGACAAACAACCGGCGTTCAGTCTCATCTAGGCCTCTCAGAAACTCCTCTCCGCCGACGCTCCCCGCGCCTCCGCCTCCACTTCTGCCACCCATAGCAAGTGCACTCCCATGGCCGGCATAATCAGCCAGCTTCTCCGCCCGCGCCTTGAAGGTGTCGCTCAAGATGTCGACAAGTTCTTCCTCCTCGAAGAGTTCCAGGAGCTTGGTGCCTAGATCGTAGAAGTGCGGGGACTGTGCGCGAACGTCAACGGAGACGGGGTCAGCTTTTAGAGCGTTGAGAACAGGTGTTGACAGAGCCGGGGGGAAGTCGAGGGTCACAAAGGGGTTGGACTCCGGGGTGCTGGCATTGGAGACAGCAAGCAGGGTACCGAGCCAGAGGGGCAGGGGAAGGGTGGTGTCGGAGTTGAGTGTTGTTTGGGCAGGATGTGGGGCTGGGGAGGAGGATGAATTGGAGGTATTGGTTTCAGTGCTGGCGCTGGAGGAAAGGTAGCCAAGGCCCGGGACGGACAGAGTAAATGTGCAGGGTACTTTGGTGTGTGTGGTGAGGATGGAGTCCGGGTCGTAGTAAGACATGGTTGAGAGAGGTGGGATTTGGTTGCTGGTGGATGTAGAACGGGAAGGGACAAAGAAGGCGACACGCGTTATTAACTCATAGTGGGGGCACGTCTGGGTTGCCTTGGAAGTTTGGCCTGCTGTATTCCGCCGTAGGCTACATAGTATAATATGCGGCACCATAAACAATAATATTATCTACTTGTACCCAACTGCATGATGAAATCTAAAGCGGCCCAGTAGCTTGCTGCCAGCCTCACGAGCGGCATAATTACTACAGTAGATCGCTCCTTATCCACTGCTCGCCTTCCCTCATATTCCATGACCCAATCATACTTGCAGTAATTAGTTCTCCGACTCCACAAGGTCGATGCGCCCTCTTGTGAGGCGGTCAAGGAGTGACGAGTGGCGCGCGCTCCTTCCAGTTTTGCATAATATTTTATTCTGCAGTAGTAGCAATGCCATTGGAGAAACAATGTTATGAAAGGAAAACATAACGGGTTGACCATCAAATCAACACTGGCCACTTTGTATCTGGAGCTTATCATTAAAAGTTAACAAATATAATAGTACAGTATATATCAAGGGCGTTTGAGTCGCGTGTACGTACGGTTGGCATAGAGCGGTAACGTCGTCCATGCCCAAAGGACCCCACCCCCAGACGACGCAGGGCTCGAAAAGGATCACAGGCTGATTGCCAAGTTCGCTGACTAGGTTTGGCTTTCTATTCTATATTTCACAGACCATGGCTGCTGCTGCTGCTGCCGCTGCTGCTGCCGCTGCCGCTGCTACCCCCAGAACGGCATCGACAAAAGCACCGGTTACACTTCCCTCGTCCTCTCATCTGGATCCTGGCGCCTATGTGCGCGGCTCACATATCATTGCACTAGGGAATAATACCCTCGTGCATCCTCGGGCTCATTTGCTATCTACCCATGTGGCACTGATGATTGGTGATGGCTGTATTATCAGTGAAAAGGCCGTAGTGGGCGGCCCCTTGCCACCAACATCAGGCGCAACAGGACAAGACGCAATGGTGGAGGGCCCTCGTCATCACGAGGGAGAGGAGGACGGAGGTGAAAAGGCGACTGTGATCAAAGACCGGGTCCGCGTGGAGCCGCATGCCCAGATTCACCACTCAGCCACCATCCTTGAAGGTGCGATAGTTGACTCTCAGGCCACCATCCTGCCTGGGGCGGTTGTGGGGCGGCACGCCAAGATCTGTGCTGGTGTCACGATACGAGAGGGCATGAAGGTGGCAGACGGAGCTGTGGTCTGGGGAGACGGCGAGCAGATGAGAAGGCGAGCGGCAGATGGGGGTCAAGCCGAGGAGCGGCGATTACAAGCTTTGGACAGGGAGCGGGAGGTAACCATGGCAATTTTGCGCACGGCTGCAGTAAAGGCGAGCCAGGCACGGAGGGAGAAGGCCAGGTGAGCGTGGACAAAAACTGGGTATCATTTTGCAAACGTTAAGCGTTAATATTGAGAGCGGCATTACTCATTGGGGACCAAGGCCAGAAATGGGTTCCCTTGTTGGCTCGCCCCTCGGCTGGAGGCGCTGCAGACATGGGCGCTAACTTATCCAACGCCGCCGGCGGCCTCCTTGACCTTGGCCTGCTCGGGCGGCTCGTCAATGAAGGTCGGCGGGACCTCGTCCTGCAAGAAGGTCGGCGTGTCGCTGATGCCCATTTCCTGCTCAAAGGCCATGTCCTCGCCCAGAGCCTCCAACTCGGCATCAAGCTCGGCCTCGTCGACATCGTCCGGCACATCGTAGGCGCGAGAGATGCTCTCGTTGATCTCATTGCCGATGTCCATCAGATCGGCCATCTCATCCTGCATCTGGTCGATTTTGTCGAGGTTGATCTTACCGTACTGCTGCTTTAGGGCCTTGTTGGTGGTCTTCATCGTGTCGACGGTGGTCATGACATTCTTGAGATTGTCCTGCATCATGCTGGCCTGTTCCATGTTCCACGACTGCTGCTGGAGCTGGTCTCGCTGGGTCTCGTACATCTTGCGGCGCTGCAGAACTTTGAGGGCCTTTGCTTTGATGGCCTGTTTGCCGGGGCCGTCACGCATTTTGGAGAGCTTCTGTTGGTAGGTGCTGAGTTCAGCATTGAGTTTGGAGAGCTTGACATCGATGGAGTCGACGCGGGTGTCGAGCTAGGGCGAGTCGAGTCAGTGGCCGGCTGCCTGGGGTGGTGGTGGGCGAGGGAGTGGGTAGGAGGGCGAGGGAATGGGTAGGAGCGTCTGGGAGGGGGGAGACGGGGGCTGGTCGCGCTTACATTGCCAATGGCATCGTTGAGTGTGGGCTTGGGAGCAGTGTTCTTACTCCCGAATATTCTGTTCATTGTGGCACCGCAGGAAGAGGCGTTGAATTTGATTGAGGCCCTGTCGATGGTCTGCGGGGGGAAATGGCAGCGTGCATTCAGGGCAGTGTGCATTCAGGGCCACGAGCGTGGCGTCTGCAAGGCCGCCTGGAAATATTATGCAGGCGTGGCATCATAGGCGCCGAGCCGGCCCAGAGCCGGTCCAGAGGGCCTGGTGGCGGGCGCCCACAAGCAACCCTGACTATGCGTGGCCAATAGGGCCTTGCTAGGGGGGCGAGTGGCGAGCCCGCCTAAAACTATAAGCATTTTTAATATTATTATTAGCCTAACGACAGTTCCGTGGCGCCGATGCGCGAGGCGAGCAGGGCATGGCCTGGGCCGTGCCATTTGGCACTGCAGCATTTGGCACTGCAGCATTTGGCACTGCGGCTTTTGACACTGCGGCTTTGGCACTGCAGGTACTTTGAGTGCAGCAAAGATCAATCAAGAAGACTGTACAGAGGGAGCAAAGCGTGTTTTTTTACTTTTCATCTATACATCTATACATCTATACATCTATCCATCTATACATCTATCCATCTATACATCCATACATCTCTCCTGCGACAAAACCCTTGTTCTTGACGTTTGCACCCAGCCCCTCGAGCCCGCCGTCGGGCGGCTGCTGTGTTGTTCTGGTCGGTATCCGGCGCCCCGGAGTAACCCTAATGTACCCTAATAATGCACCCTAACTAACTAATTAATGCTCCTCTCTGCACGCTACAGGTGTGCATGTTTGGCACAAAACACACCGACCAAGTCATCTCGTGGCCGCTGCCCAACAAGCCACAGTTGCACTGATTCATCTCTGATTGCTTCCAGTCCTTGAAAACCTTCTTTTACATTCACTCATTCATCAGGTATTCATCAGGTAACACTCTCTCTACTCTTGTACCCTGCTCCTGCTGCTTTTGCTGTTTGGTCCGATGATTCCGTTATGCATCCAAAGCCCCACGAGCCGTGAAGCAGCGTAGCTGACCAGGGGACAGCGCTGGACCGCAAGTTAATGTATTCACCATCCTCTCCATCACTTCCTCCTAGCACACGTGACAATCAGAGGGTGTGTGTGACAAGCCGACTGCGTGCAGAGTCGAGCAGAGTCGGGCAGAGTCGAGCAGACTGGCTGCTTGATCGCTCGCTATATTTTTAATCATCACGCCTTTTTAATCATCATCGCCTCCCCGCCTACTGCGATCGATCAATCGATCGATCCACTCACACCGGCCTCTGTGTCCAGCAATCATGTTCTGGCGCTTTGGTGGCTATTCCAACATCTCAGCCATCGACACCCTTCTCGACAAAGCCGATCTCAAGCTCGAAGACCTGCTAGAAGAGTCAGACTTGATCCAAGAGCTCAAGTCGCACCACACCAAGCTGATCGAGTACCTGCGCGACGATGACATCCTGCGTGCGCTGCTCAACTATGTCATCGCTCCGGAGCCTCCGTCGCACGACGACGGCGAGGGGGAGGAGGAGAATGAGAACAGCAAGGAGGCGGCACCAAATCAGGCCGATGTGCAGCCTAGCCTAGATGAGGACCAGGCCGAGAAGCGGCGGCAGAAGTACGCGTATGTGGCTTGCGAGATTCTCTCGAGCGAGATCTGGTCCATCACTGAGGCGCTCATGGCCACCACGGCCTACCTGACCGAGTTCTGGCAGTTCCTGCGCCAGCCACCATCGCTAAATCCGCTCCAGGCCGGCTACTTCACCAAGGTCAACGAGACTCTGTTAGAGAAGAAGACGGAGGAAATGCTGGACTTTATCAAGGCACTGCCTGGCATTGTGCCAGCCATGCTGCAGCACGTTGATTGCCCCATGGTGATGGATCTCCTGCTACGCATCATCAGTCTGGAGAAGGCTGAGGGCGGTGCGGGCGTGGTTGACTGGCTCTACGGCCAGGATCTGATGCCCACCCTGCTCTCCTATCTGTCGTCCGAATGTAATGCCTCCACTCAGACCTCGGCCGGAGACTTTCTCAAGGCAATCATCACCATCTCGGCCAATGCGGCCCAAGATCAGCAGTCTTGCATTGGCCCAAATAGCTTGACTCGGCAACTGGTGTCGGAGCCGTGCATCAAGGCCTTGGTCGAGGCTATGTTGAAGGGCGGCAACCCCCTCACTGTCGGTGTCGGCATCGTCATCGAGGTGATCCGGAAGAACAATTCAGATTACGATCCCGACAGCGGCCAGAACTCAGACAGTCCTCCGTCAAGCCAAGACCCGATCTATCTGGGCACCTTGCTCCGACTGTTTGCCAAGCACGTGCCCGACTTCATGGCTCTGGTCCTCAGCTCCAAGCATACTGTTACTGACGGCGAGACCACACGCATTGCTGAGCGCGGCGAATTAAAGTCGGCATGGGGCACCAGAATCGAGCCTCTGGGATTTGACCGCTTCAAGACGTGCGAGCTGATGGCCGAGCTTCTGCACTGTAGTAACATGGGTCTACTCAATGAACCGGGCAGCGAAGAATATATCCGAGCACGTGACGAGGAACGAGAGCGATTACGCGACCAAAGTGCTTTGAGCTCCATCAAACTATCTGAGGACTCTGCGATCGACTTGTCCATGACGTCCTCCAGGTTTGACAAGTTTGACAACAGCTTCGACAACAACTTTGACAACGGCCCTACACCCCCGGCTTCGACCTTAACCGAGGAGGGAGTGCGCACGGCCATCAGCAGCGAGGAAGACGGCTTCGAGAAGGTGGCTGTCGACGATAGGCCCGAAGCCAGTAGTGCTGCGTCAGACAAGATCGGCCATGCCAATCATCTCGCCGCCCGTGAGGCTCTCTGTGCCGCCAAGGCAGCCGGCGTAGCGGCATCGCCCGCCACTGAACTGGCCAACCACGTTCGGCGACTGAGCATGGAAGACACCGAGATGACGTCGCCACCAAATGAAGCAGAGCAGTCTCCGGTCCCAGATTCACCTGCAGAGCCCATGCCCACCGTTTCTCCGCATCCGGAAGACAAACCAGCGCCCTTGTTCTCGAAAACGAGTGATCCTAATAAAACCCCAACCCCGAGCAGCCCCGAGCCGGCAACGAGTCCGAAATCAGCCAGGGGAGGAAGCCAGGAAATAGGCATCGATAGCCAAGTCGAAGGCGACTCCATTCAGGTGCACGACAGCTCGATTCCAGACCAGGCCACCGATTCTCAGGACACACCCGTGGTGGGGGATTATTTGAAGATGCAGTTCGTCGAGAACCGCGTTGTGCCCACGATTCTTAGCTTTTTCTTCCGCTTTCCTTGGAACAACTTCCTGCACAACGTTGTGTACGACGTGGTCCAGCAAGTCTTCAATGGACCCATGGATCGGGGCTACAACAAATATCTCGCATTCGACCTCTTTGAGACCGGCCACATCACCGAAGCTATCATCCAAGGCCAAAAACGCAGCGATCAGACACAGCAAGAGAGCAACATGCGCCTAGGCTACATGGGTCACTTGACCCTGGTCGCCGAAGAGGTTGTCAAATTCGGTGAGCGCCAGCCCAAGGAGTTGCTCTCAGTGCCTGTGCAGGACTCCATCTACGGCAAAGACTGGGATGAGTACGTGAGCAAGACTCTGGCTGAAACGAGGGAGCGCGACAATGCTATCCTCGGTGGTTTCAGACCCGAGTCTGGTCTTGGCCCACGCCAGGCCGTGCTCAATGCCGTCAATGCCAGCGCTGGCCTGGGCGCCTCTCAAGCCCTGCAGAATGCCGGCATCGGCGGACAGCCACTCGATAGCATCGAGCTCAATCGAGGTTCTGATACCTCAGAACAGTTCTCCTCCGTCGGCTCCTTGCTCTCCGGCTTTGGCAGCTCCTCCGATGATGACGACGAGGACATGGATGATGGCGACGATAGCGAGGCCAGCCGCAATTCAGCCCGACTCGCAGCCGCCGATGCCGGAGCCGTACTCGAGAGCGTGAGTCTAGACATCGAATTCGTTGAGGAGCCTGCAGCTGACACTGAGCAGTTTCAGGCAAGCCAACCAATTCCCTTGATTCCACCTCCGCCTGCTCCGCTTAATATTGAACCGAGTAGAGCTCGGCGGCGCCTAGCGGACCGGCTAGCCAGGCACAGGCAAGACCAGCTCGACCAAGCCGAAGAAGAGACCGCTACTGAGTTTGGCGCTGGCGTTGATGAATCCTTTTCCAGCTTGGGCCATGGTGATCGGACCTATGAGCAAGATCCCTTTAGCCTGGATGAGGAAGAGCAGGATATTACTGCTTTCGGACGGCGAGACGCCGCAAACAGGACGGGCCCCAACGACAATCGTGCTGCATTCTCCGTAGGCAGAGGCCTCTCTAGTCTCTTTTCTGCCGCCTCCAGAGTCAGCAAACAGCAGTCCGATGGCTTTGACGATTCCCTCGAAGATTCATCTTCTTCCGACAGCTCAGACGATGCCGAGCACGCTCCACTCGAAGCAAGGACAAGCTTGGAGCGGCGGCCACTTGATATTGACGACGACGATGAGATGGGCGAAATGGTTGCACCGACTGAAGAAGGGCCCAACAGCAGCGACGAGGAAGTGTTGAGTGAGACGGAGAAGAAACGCCTCAGCTCGGCCTTTGGAGCATCGCCTGCCGACGATCACGCCAGCGAGTTTGACGGTCAGGGTGATGAAGACAAGGAGGAGGAAGAAGAGGAGGATGATGATGATGACGACGAGGCCCTAGTTGAAATAGCTATGCCAGCGCCCAAGAGGAGAAGTGTGGGTAAGTAGGTAATGGCGTGCGAGCGTGGACCGGCTTTGCAGCTTTATTACGACATGATGACTGCTTCGGTCAGGACATGGATTCTATATGAGGAGAATGCATGCCAGCCGAACCTGTACAGTACAACCAGCATGGCATCTTGATACCCTGGATGAGAATTGATCGACCGGCAATGGGATGCCGGCAGACGTCGAATTGGTTGTCGGCAAACGGGCTGCTCAACAGTCGCAGATTTGCTATTTGATTGTCTCAACCTTGACAAGCAGACGAGGCCTGTAAAACAACAACACGATAAACGACTTGACCGAAGTGTGTCTTTGCCCTAGCTTGTAAAGACTTGAATTACAATATCTTTATATAGTATCTTGTTGTGGCAGCCACCTCGACTTCTATTTCCGGTTAGTTGTGGCTTGTCCCCGCGCCACCCCATACCCCATAAAATCGTATAACGAATCAAAGTTACATAATCTGACAAGGGTTCAGATATACACAGCACATCTGTTTCACCCACCCCTTTCCCTCTCTCCTCTCTTCCCGACACTCCTCGTCACTGTTATGCAAACTGCTTCTCCTCAGACACAACCATGCGCAAGCGCTTCTCATTTGGTTCATCTGCCTCGTCCACCACCTCGGTCAACGCAACAACCACCGCCAGTAGTATTGCTTTTTCCGCATCCTCAGTCGCGCCCTCGCCGCTGGTCCCCACCACCTTTAGCGACAACTTGCCACTGCCCTCCATCTTCGTCTTCGACCTCGACTACACCCTGTGGCCCTTCTGGGTGGATACGCACTGCTCGCCGCCGCTCAAGCCCATCACAGTGGCGCCGTCGTCCAACGAAGTCAGCAAACTGCGCGACCGCCATGGCGAAGACTTTGGCTTCTACACCACCGTGCCGCCCATTCTCTGGGCCGCGCGCCAGCGCGGTATCACCATGAGCATCGCCAGCCGCACCCACGCCTCGCAACTAGCTGACGCCATGCTCCGCAACCTGACTGTTTCGCCTCCGCCGCCATCCTCGTCACCATCAAATGCCGGACCAACAACAACAACAACAACAGCAGCAGCAGCAGCAACAGCAACACCATCCATGCCACCAAACGCCTTCTTCAACAGCAGCAGCAGAGACCTCCACTACGAAGAATCCAGGTCAAGAGGCAGCGCCCGGAAACCAATCAAGGCAATCACGCTCTTCACCGCGCCGCAGATCTACCCCGGCTCCAAAGTGATGCATCTTAAGAAGATACAGACGCTGGTGGTACATACACCATCCTCGTCGCAATTATCATCACCATCATCCGCTGGTGTGCGAAGATCACTAATATCGCCATCGCCATCACCTTCTCTCTCGTCAACAACATCGACGTCGAAAAGGCGGAGGACGATGATGATTCTGGGCGGTGGCGGTGGCGGCAGCGGCGGTGGCAGGAAGAACAAACAAGAAGAGCACGAAAAGGACGAAAAGGACGAAAAGGAGCAGCAGCAGCAGCAGCAGCAGCAGCAGCAGCAACAGGATATTAATAGTAATAAAAAGGGCGGCAGCGGTAGGGTCCCATTCGAGGATATGATCTTCTTTGACGATGAGACGCGCAATCGCAATGTCGAGACCGAGTTGGGCGTCACGTTTGTCCTCGTTCGCAATGGCCTTACCAGGGATGAGATCGATCGTGGCGTGTGGGAGTGGCGCAGGCGTAGGTTGGGGATTGTCCGGGAGCCGAAAGGCCAAGACAAAAGCCAACAACAGAGTGGAAATACAAAAGATGCATCGCAAGTGGAGGCCAACAAAGGCACGGCCGTAAGTGGATTTGTCGAGATGGAGGGCTAAACGACCAAAAGAAAAGCTCATCTCTCTGAGCTGCAAGATCTTTGATAGTAAATTAACTCACAGTACACCAGTGCAAATATATGCGCATGAAACAAGCCCCAGCAAAACGATGAGTTCATCACGATCCCACTCCACCCCCTCTGATCCGTTTGCCCACGTCCCCATTCCCATCCCCATCATCTCGACCTCTCTTTGCACCCACACCACCAGGCACAAATGGTTGTGCTCCACCGCTCAAACTCGATCGCCCACTTATGCTTCCTCCTCGCCCTCCACCAGCTCCACCGGGTACGTTAGTCAGTTGCATGCTTCCCCTTCCCTGCCCACTGCCTCGACCACGTGCCGACGACAAGGCCCCCCGAGGAATGCCAGTATGTGATCCACCGCGCCCGGGCGCAATCTGTCCTCCTCCACGCCCACCGCCGCGGGGAATTCCAGAGCTTGCACCACCGCGGGGATGACCGGAGCTGGGTTGACGCAAGCCGCTGGGTGTGGGCGTGGGTGCAGGTGTCGCAGCAGATTTGCCAGGCCCATTCACTGGCGTAGCTTGGACCTGTTGCTGCTGTTCGATCTGAGTCTGTGCTTCGTTGGTCTCAACTGTGGCCGGCTCCTTGGATTCTGGCGTAGGCCTTGCGAGCGTCGCAGGAGAGTTGCTGTTGGCCGGCTGCTCAGTCTTCGCAGGAACTGTAGGCTTCGGCGGTTGAACAGCAGGTGCCAGAGCAGGTTTGGCAATCTTCGCTTCCTCCCAGACCTCTCCTACACCTCGTTCTGGTGCTTCTTCAGCAGCCCTCTTCACCACGTCGAGCTGTGCATTCGCCTTCCTCAACCCGTTCTGGGCCATGTTGAGCTTCAGTTGACCCTTCTTTTCGGCCATGAGCTCTGCACTCGCAACTTGTTGTGCTATTTTCTTTGCAGCCTCCTCATCGAATTCAACTTTCTGCTGCGCGAACCGCTTCGAGAAATCTTCCTCTATAGTCTGCTTTTGATCAGCAAGTGCAGACTGCTTCTCCTGCTCGGCCTCGGCTCTTGCCGAGATAAGCTGCTGCTCAAGCTCTTGGATCTTCTCTGCAGTCTGGTCGTCGCTGGCTTCACCTGCAGGTGCCGCAGCTTTCAGCTCCTCAATTTGCTGTTGCAGGCGCTCAGTGCGCTTTCTGATATTGTTGGTAACCATTCGATTAATGAATGCGTTTCTCTGCACTGCAAATTTAGCTCTCTCTTCGCCCATATTGATCAGCATCTCATCCGAGACCTCAACTGGGGACGTGGCCGAAGCTGGTTCGCTTGTTTCTGCCTCAGAAAGCTTTCGAACGTCGTTTGCAACTGGAATCGACTGTGCTCTAAGGGCTTCCAATTCTTGCTGATGTTGTGTGACTAGGCGCTGCTCTTGCTCATCAAGTGCAGCTTGCTTTGCACTCTCGGCCTCCTTCTTGACTTCAGCAAGCCGTCTGTTGAGAATTCCCTTTAGCTCATCTTCCTTAGCTTTGCGCTCAGCCTGCAATGCCGACAATTCTTGCTCCTTTTGTGACAAGGCCGATTCCAGAGCAGAAATCCGAGACTCTAATTCTGCAATGCGCTCGAAAGACTCGCCACTAGCCTCCCCTGAAGGCCTTGCGGAATCACCATTGACTTGAGTAGTAGAGCTGGGCTGATGGTTGCGCGCTGACTCGAGCTGTTCCTTGACAAAGTCAAGTTCGGTACTGACCTCCTGGCGTTGGCGGCTGACCTCATCCAGCTCTGCTTGTTTTTCCTTGATTTTGGAATTCAATTCTCGCACCTTGGCCTTGAATTGCTCCTGCAGACGCTCGCGTAATTCACTTTGTGCCATCTTGACTTGATCGGGAATGCCATCCACTTGAGCCTGCAAGCTGTCGCGTGCCGCGACGGCTGCATCCCTCTCCGTTTGAAGCGAATCCAGCTGCCCCTTCATGGCTTCAAGCTCGGCTGGATCGACACGATTGTATTTTGACAAAATGTTCTCAGTGCGCTGCTGCCACTGGTCGCGATCGTTTTGCAGAATTTTTACTTCTCCATCTCGAAGCTCAGCAAGATGCTCGAGCTCGCCGACCTTTGCCAAAAGAGGTTGAATCTGACTTTCGAGTTCTTCGACACGTGTGGCTTTGGCAGCAAGACCTTGCCGGGCCTCTTTGGCTTCTGCACGTAGAGTGACGCTGCTTTCACGGAAAAGATTGAGCTCATTCAACGTCTCCATCAACTTTTGGTGGCTAGTAGCACTCCGTTCAGAGTCAATTTCAACAATGCGCTGCTGGTCAAGCTTGAGTTGAGTCTCATCAAGTCTGGTTTTGGTAAAGTCGAGCTGTTGTCGAAGTCGCTTGGCTTCTTGTGAAGAAAGGTGCAATTGCATGTCGACGATCTCCTTCTCGCGCCGCAAATACTTGATAACTTCTTGAAGGTTGTCGAGACCTCCAGCCGAGTCATCGGCCACGTCTCCCTCGGCCAGTGCAGCACGATCCTGCTGTAGCGAAGAGATCTGTTGACTGAGCTTCTCAAGTTGGCCATGTAGCAGAGAGTTTTGTTGCTGAACTTCTTCACGGCGCTTTTTGAGATCTGTGATCTCACGCTCGTACCGATCTTTCATGTCCGCCCAACTCGATTCCTTCTGTTGCAAACTTGCTTGGGTCGACTCAGCCTGACTCCTCAAGCCGACCACCTCCAGCCGCAGTTGGTTAGCTTCAGTCCGAACAGTCTGCAGCACCTTTGCAGCTTCACCGTGTTTGACAACTTCCTTCTCATAGTTTTGCTGCGCCTCAATTGCAATTCGAGCCTGTTCCTTTGTAGTCTCAAGGTTGAACTGAGCCTGTTCGGCATAACGCTGTTCTTGCTCCTTTAACCGTGCAATTTCGGCCTCTAGGATTGCTTTCTGCTCATCCAGACGTCGAGCCGATTCAGATTGCTGATCACGAAGATTGGACAGGGCCGAATTGGTGCTATTAAGTTCCGCAGATATGTCTTCAATCCGCTGTTCAAGGTCTTTGATCTTGGCATCTTTCTCAGCCAGTTCAGTATTGGTCTCTTCACGGTACTGATCATTGGTTTCCGAGAGCTCTTGAAGACGCTCCTCACTGGATTGACTAATGCCTTTGTAGACTTCAATCTGTTCATTCAGTCGCTCGATTTCGGCGTCTTTGAGTTCGATGTCACGCTTCAACTCGGAAACTTGCAGGCCTAGCGCCTGCTCCGCGGATACACTGTCTCCCGCACTTTCATTTGTCGCTTCGGTAGGCCTGTTGAGCACCTCGATGCGTTCTTCGGCAGAGCGTAGCTCAACTGTGAGCTCACTCACTCGCGCCTCCAAATGATCTCGACCAGTCTTGGCAGATGCCAACTCTTCCCGCACAGAGCCGAGACTGGTGAACAGGTCGTCAATCTTCTTCTGGCTCTGTTCCTGCTCATATTCGCGGCGGAGAGAAGTTTTTCGATAGTCTTCTTCTTCCTCGTTAAGTTTCCGTTTGGCAGTCTGCAGTTCGGTTTCCAGAGACTCAACTTGTGATTGCAGTCTTCGGCGTGTCTCAGAATCGGCTTGTTCTCGTTCGTTGAGAAGATTCTGCAGATTGTTGTTCATTTGATCGACTCGGCTGCGTTCGTTTCGTAGCGATTCGTTATCTTCGATAAGGCGTTTCTCCACATTCTTCCACAGGTCTTTTTCTGCTTTCAAGTTGGCTGACTCACGTCGTAGACTCTCGATTGATGACCGCGCCTCCACAACCTCTTCGGCGACTTGCTGAGCCCGCATCTCCTGCTTCGTACCATTCTCCATTAGAGTAAAGGTGCGCTTTGTCAGTTCCGAATTCTCGGCCTTGATCAGATCCAGATTGGCTTGCAGCATGTCGTTACGCTGAGAGGCAGCTATCAGCTGACCCTGTGCTCGACTGATTTCAGATTGCAGTTCGGAATTCCGCTTATGCAAGCCTTCAATCTGTTGCCGAAGCGTGGTCTGAGTGGCAGAGTTCTCTTGTCGATAAGCATCGAATTGCTGTTGCAGGCTGTTGAATGCTTCCTTGAACTCAGCACTCACAGCATGGACACTTTCGTTCGCGCTTGGCGTCGGTGACCCGGGGGCAGGAATTGGCAAGGATCGCGAAAAGTCCGAGGGCTCGACAAGACGACCCTTGCGGCTCAGCATTTCACGGAACATGTTTCGCTCTTTCACAAAGCTCTTGGACTGATTCATCAGGTTTTTGATCTCATCTTCCAACGACACAATCCTCGCTCTTGCATCTTGAAGTTCGTGTTCCGTATCAGAATGCTGCTGTTGAAGTTCTTCGGCTTGCGAGTCTTCGAGTTTCTTGACCAAATTTCGAATTGTTGTCACTTGGGCTTCATTCTGCTGTTGGAGCTCACTGATGTTCTTAAAGATGAGCAGTCTCTCGTTGATGATTCTCTGCGTCTGAGACAAGTCAACAGTGGCCTGCTGCATGGCTTCGTCGGCATATTGCTTCATTTGCTCAAAGTCTTCTTTGGTGAGCGACTCTCCGCGACGCTGGATCTCTTGTTCCATCAGGAGGTAGCGTATCTCCGCACTCATGTCACGGAGCTGCTGCGTCAGAAGCTCGACCTCTTTGGTCTTGGCGTCCAGCTGGCCGCGATAAGCTCTGGCCTCCTTAACACTGAGATCACGCTCTTGATTAGCCTTTTCGACCAGTTCCGACATCTCAAGCAGCTCCCCCTGTGCACGGGCCGAATCGGCTTGTACTTGCTCCAGCTCGGGCTTGTGCGCTTCCAGCTTTTGGACTATATCTTCGAGGCTCTCCTGTAGTTCCTCTTTTCTTCTCTTTTCAGTGGCAAGGTCCTTCTCCAGTTTCTTGTATTCGGAATACAGCTGAGTGGTGGAGATGTTGCCTCTCAATCGTGAGGCGCTTGAGGGTGAAAAGATACCAAGTGGAGTGGAAGGTCGTGCTGGAGTAGACAAGCCATTGCTGTTGGTCGGTTGGTGAGGAGAGCCCGGCTGGAGGCGAGCCCGGTCGAGCTCTGAGCGAAGGTCAGAAACAGTGGCCTCTAGCTCCGAAATCTTCTTCTCGGCAGCCTGCTTGTCTGCGTGGTCGTTTTCAGCGGCCGCTCGAATCGCACCAAGTTGCGACGCGAACTGATCTTCCTTCTCCTGCAACAGCCCATTCAATTCCTCAACTCGGTTCTTTGCCATCTCGGCCGAGGCCTGCTGCAGCTCTTGGAGCCGCTTGATGCTCTCTATCTCTGTTCTTGCAGAATCGGCCTCGGCAATCTTCTCTTCCTGTAGCTTCTGAATATCTTGCAGCAAGTCCTCATTTCTGTTCTCTTGCTCTTCTAGTCGCCGACGCAACGCGGCCTCAGATCTCTTGAGCGCCTCAACTTCTGAGATGTGCTGCTCATTGGACCTCGAAAGCTCTGCAATGCGCCCATTCTTTTCTTTTCGGAAGCCTGCATGTTCCTCTGTTTTGATGTTGCGCTCAGTCTCAAGCCATTCATTGTTCTTCTTCAGAAGGTCGATTTCTTGTTGCAAGCTCAGCTCCTTGAATTTGAAGCTCGACGCAGACGAGTTAGCAGCTTGGACGGACTGCTCAAGACAATTGATCTGCTTACGCAGATCAACTGCCTTGTGGTGTTGTGAGGAGAGATCTTCGGACAGCTTGTCGTAGGCATTCGTCTTCGAATCCAGGAGCGCCAAAGTGTCGCGGTTGGAAGCCTCGAGGGAGCTAATGCGGGACCTCAGCGAAGTGAGTTCAGCGGCCTCAGACTGAGAAGTAGTCCGCCACTGCTCTAGGTCGGCCTCGGCTTTTAAGCGATTCGTTTCAGCAGCCTGAAGCTCAGACCGCAGTGTCTGTACATCTGCCAGAGCCTTGTCCCTCGAGTTCTGCAGCACTTTGACTTTGGACTCATTGGTCCTAACGACGGTTTCAAGTTCGACCTCGAGCTTGACCCTCTGAGACTTGGACTGCTCGCATTCCTTCGCATTCTGCTCAATTGCCTTGAGCAGCGCCCTGACTGAGTCCGCAGTGGGCGAATCAAGCACGGAGGCAACGGAAGCCTCAGAAAGCAATGAAAAATTGGATATCACTCGGACGTCGACGTCGGTAGCCATGATGGGACGATGACAACAGGTCAGCGGGCAGCGCAACGGTGCAACGGCGCAACGCGATTGCTAGTGAAAAACGAGTATCAGGTCCTCACGCCGCATGACCATTAGTCTGGTTGGTTGGCCAAAGTCCACAATAATAAGAAGACGAAGAAGATGTGACGAGTGGATCGAATTCTTGATTCATCAGATGGCCAACAAAGGCAGGCACTCCACGCTAACTTCCAGCAGGCGCGACCGCGCCGCCAAGACCGGTTCCAACCACCGCCGCCAAGAAGGCCAAGCCTCATATGTACCAAGGCACCGAACAGCTTTTGGGTATCATCAGCCTGTTGCTCTGCCTGTCACTACCATTATCGTTCGTCTTCCTGAGCAGAAGTATCATCCTCGTTTTCCGCTCCTTGTTATCATGTACACTATGTCGCGTTGATATGATCCGCCATGTCCGTCTCGCGACCGGGCATCTCCACTGACGACCATGCCGCCGTCTCAGCAGCGATCCAGTGGGCCATTGAGCGTCTGAGGGAGAAATACCCTGAGAGTGTCAAGTACGATGATCTTGTGTCTTACTGCTGGTCCGGCCATGAAGACAATTCAGCACGCATCACCTTCTGGACTTTCTGGACGAAGAACAAACACAACAAGATCAGCTACAACCCTGCTACTAACACGTATCGATTCCGGCCTCAATACCCTATTGCATCGGGGGAAGATCTTGTGAATTACTTGCGCAGACAGGCGACCGCAAATGCACTGCAAGTAAAGGACCTGAAAGAAGGATGGCAAGACGCTGAGAACGACATCGATAGGATGGAAAAGGAGCACAAGGTCTTGGTAGAGCGAAACAAGAAGGATGGTAAACCACGACTGGTCTGGGCTGATAACCCAGAGCTCTATGCTCCTCTTGATCAAGAGTTCCGAGACATGTGGCTGAAGATCGCGCTTCCCAGCCCAGGAGACACGATTAAAGAGCTGACCAGGATCGGGCACAGATCTGCAGGTCAGGTCAAGGATGCTAAGAAGGCGGTAGCAGCAACCGGCATAAAGAAGGCAAGAAAAACAAGAGGCTTCAAGCAGACCAACACGCATATGGCTCACCTTTTCAAAGATTTCTCTGGCAAACGGGCACAGGCAGGGAATTGAAGATTTCTATAAATTGCAAGCATTATTGCAGTTATCAGTCATCATGTCGAGAGTGCCTTCCTACGTTTCAGCTTGACGATCTCATCCTCTATCCAGGCGAGATCCCTAACCACTGGCCTGGAGTTTCGATACTGCGGCTCCGACATGGTCTGCAACTGTGGCAAGGACCAATGCTTGTGGCTGACGGCCTGTTTTGACGACAGTGGCGCACGCCAGGTCTTGTCTGCTCCTCCATTTGATGGGACTGGTCTTGCAGGAGATGCCATCAGTCCATCCTCTACCTCCAGAGACTGCAGCGAAATGTGGCGTGAGCAAGTTTTCAGTCTTGCTGTGCTGGGTCTGATGATTTGTGAGGTTGCATCAACGCTCGTGAACGAAGTAACACGGCTACCTGAGCGGTAAGTCGAGCGAGCATATCTACTCACGGCGTCGCTCTGGCCTGGAGTCGAGACTCGTGAGGATGGCTTTTTTATTAAGGGAGGATTGGTGTGCCACATCCTCACCTGCGCTTTCTTCGCGCTTCCGGTCTTGTTTCGTCTAAGGTTGTCTGTTGACCGGGAATTCAGCGTCTTGTATTCTGGCTCTTCGGCAGCAGGCTGTAATCGGAACGATTGCATGGGTGACGGCGCGCTCAACGAACGAGGCTCTCGCAGTGACACGTCATGTACGCATGGGACGAAGCCTTGGAAAGGATGCAGCCTTCCTCTGTTGAGGTATGCATATGTAGCACAAGCAACAATGATGATCGTAAGAACTGAGAGGCCAACTGCGATGGCCACCACTGATGACTGGCTCCATCCTCCTGAATATCTTTTGTTCAAAATCCTGATGTCACCATTTCCTCTAGCCAGAAGCATCCTCTCTCAAGCCCAATGCCGGCCAAATATGCTGATATGGCTTAGCAACAAGTTGGTTCGACCATTGATCTGCCACAAGCAGTTAGATATGGGCATGTGTTTGCCTTGGTATAAGATGAGTTAGCACGATCAAACGCAGGACCGGTGATTGTCAGTTCAATTCACAACTGGCAACCTGAATCTACGTCACTTGAATCTAGATCACATTTTCGACCCCTTCTAAGCGTGCGCTGAGGAACGCCTCCGGCCCTGAAATGGCGGTGGCGCCCTTCCCAAAAGTAAGTCACAGCCTCATGCGCAAGGGCGGTTGTAGCTTAAAGCACGCTACCCTTGTTATTGTCCCGCTTGTGGCACTGTGCAGTTTGAGGGAAGTAAGGGACAGAGGTGTGGATTTCGACACGTAGCAATGGCGTTGCCATAACTTTTCATCATCTAGAGCACGTACAGTAGCCTCGATCTCATCAGATATTAGCGTACATTTCAATTCCGTCGAAGGCAACGCAGGAACCAAATAATGGTACTTTCTGAAGAGGGCCAATGGCCACCGTCGAGGCAGGCGACTCCCGCGATTTATTATTATTATTATTAGCACGAGAGAGCCGAGGAAGTGGCGTCTTTGAGGCGACATGGGGAGATTGCGCACTCCACAGGGCAATTAAATTAGTACTATACAGTAGTACTGTAGTACTGTAGTAGCAAGATGTTGCGAGAAAGCTGGTGGTAAGTTAGGAATGATGAGTGGGCGTTGTCGCCCTTGGCAAAGAAAAGAAAGGCATTAACATGCACGCAGCTCTTTTCGGAACAAATCTAAAACAAAGCAAGAGAGGGGGAGACCAAGATTTACGAGTAAGAGAGTCGAGAGACCAAGACAGGTATGTAGAGATCCAACTGATCAAGTACCGTCAGTGCGCACTGCAGCAGTTGGATCCCGAAACCACTTACCAGTTTCTCTTTTCCACGCAACGTTCCTGCATATTCCTAGAGCAGCGATTTCCATAATTATCTAGATGCCGTTTGCCAGCTTCTGGCCAAAACAAAACGAAAGCTGTCATCTTCCCCGCGGGGAGACTCCAAAAGATGCCTATAGAATTTCGCTGGCGTCATGTGGCCAACACGAATCCGGTCGAGACCGAGGCACATCTCGTACGAGAATAATCTGTCCGGTTTCGGCCTTTTGATGGCTCCAAAGGAAAAAAAGTATTGCTGTCTCTGGGCGTCTATAGAACTGCACCACCAACCTTAAGGACATGACAGTCTGAGGATCCACAACCTCTCAATTAACCGAGCTGTGTTACGAGGAATCAAGAGGGGGACAGTCGTCTCGCCTCGTACGAAGAGAATAGCGCGGTATTCTGCGAAGGCGCCAAAAAACAAGCCTTACCCGAGATCGGTGTTTGTAAACCTTATTAGTGGCAATTCCGCCGGGAGGACTTTATAACCAACTGACCTTCTTACCAACCTACCGTTTTCATCGAGTTCGAACCAAGTTGCATAGAAAGGTAGCAGATTGCTCACTCTGCTTCCTTGCCGCCTCAAGCCATGCAACTCCCATCTTCCATCGCCACCATGAACGGTGCTTCGGCGAAGACGGTGTCTGCCACTACTGGTGCCGCCACTGCCGCCACTGCCGCCACCGCCACCACCACCACTACCGCGTCTGTCCAATTCGACTCTATCGCGTCAGCCATTGCCTCCTTCGGCGCGGGCAATTTCATCATCGTGCTCGACGACGAGTCACGCGAAAATGAAGGCGACCTGATCATCGCGGCAGAGGACATGACGACGGAAAAAATGGCATTTATGATTCGCTACACCTCGGGCTATGTGTGTGCTCCCTTGACTAATGCTATTGCGCAAAAGCTCGAGCTGCCGCTGATGATCGGCGATGGGGCAAGCCAAGACCCCAAGCGCACGGCGTACTGTGTTAGCGTGGATGCCTGTGAGGAAGGGGTCAGCACGGGCATCAGCGCACGTGACCGTGCGTCTACTTGCAGGGCACTGGCTGGCAAGCTGTCGGGCCCGGCGGATTTGAGAAGGCCCGGCCACATCCTCCCACTGAGGGCCAAGGATGGCGGGGTCTTGGAACGTCAGGGACATACCGAGGCCGCGGTGGAGTTCTGTCGCCTGGCAGGCAAGCGACCAGTGTCGGCCATTGGTGAGATGGTCGAGGATGGGTTGGCTGTGGAGGGAGAAGCTGCGATGAACGGAAGTGGGATGATGACGAGAGATGCCTGCTTGCAGTTTGGCCAGAATTGGGGCCTCAAGGTGGTCACGATTGCTGACCTGGTCGACTACGTCAACAAGGAGGCCGGGCTAGTGAATGGAGTGGTGGCCAACGCAGCGAACGGCTACCACTGAAAATGTGTGCGCATTCACGAGCCGGACCTGAGCAAAGTGCGCTGGGATGTCAAGAACACGCAATGGACCGCCTCTATCCCCGCCTTCCACCGGTTAGACACCAGGCATACCACAGTAGAGATTGCACGGGAGGCCTCAGCAAACCACATCGGATTGCATGCTTGATACTCCTATCGCTTTAGCAGAGTATTGTCCGCTCACTACGTAGAAATTCCAATTGAACCTCGCTATTGAACCTTGCTATTGAACCTTGCTATCCAACCTTGCTATCCAACCTTGCTATCCAACCTTGAACGGTGTCGGTGCTGTGGTGGAGCTGGCCCCCTCAAAGAGAGCTATCATTTACCACGGTTGGCAGGATGGTGTCGGTGTGTCGGTGTATCAGTCGCCCAAGTGCGATAGCGATACAGTGTCACCGCCTGCTAGTACGGATCTGGTCTATGGCCTGATTGTTATCTGCTCCCTCCCGTGAGCGAGGGGAGACAAATTTCGGCTGCGATCTGCTGTAATCAGTTCTTATCTTGACCGAGCAGACCATGAGCTGTTATCCCAACGGTCCCCCTAGAGACATTGGCTATGATAGGAACTAAAACACAGCTAGCCCTGTCAGCTTTATTGGTTCACCCCTTGATTCCACCAGCCTCCATTGTCCAGACGCGGTTAGCGGACTGTTGATGCTGTGATTATTTGTGGTACCGTAGATAGGGCGGCCAAATGTTTCAACGGTCTCAGACCCAAACAAGCCTCTTGATTGGCCCTGTCCAGGGTACACGGAGTGATTGGCGTGGTCGAGGATACGAAACTTTCTGATATGCTCTGCTGCTCCGACAGCAATTCTGTTGCTGCCACCTACGTATCAGCACCTTGGTCTTGCTGCGATTATGCAGCATGGTGCTCTAACTATGTAAATCCGACGCCGCCTGCTGAAGCCGACTTGATTACTGCCCTCTTCGTGAGCCACTGTGACTGTTCGGTCGCCAGCCCACAAGTCCATGGCTCCGTTGTACGCCTCCGTGTCTCAGTTCGACCATGATGGCCCCTATACCAGTGTGAACACTACAAATTCCAACAATGCGACCCTGTCAGGGCTTCCGCCCATCGTCAATAACCGACCGCTCTCGGCCGATTTCGAGAGCCTCTCAGGCGAAATCGCTCTTGTTGGCCATACGGCCGGCGACAATGTCACGCCGACGCCAAAAGCGACGCGCGCAGTCGGCAACTTCCTCAACTCGCTGTCATCCGGGCACTCATATGAGATGATAGAGGAGGATGACTACGACGAGCCTCAGCAAGCCACACCCAAGTCAGACCCTGACGCATCGACTCCGGCCGCAAGCTCTCACCTTGGTGTCCGTACAGCGTCGGTCCCCCGGCACCTTCCGCTTAACCACCCGATCCCGGACCTGCAGTCGATGCAAGGCATCTACGCCAAGCATGTGGAGCGACTGGAGGAAGGCGCGGAGCGGCTCAGCATGACGTCAAGTATCGACGAAGGGATACGCAAGATCAAGGCCGAGCAGCGGGCAAAGGAGCAGCGGGCAGAGGAGCGCCGGTCGTCAGGCGCGAGCAGCCATAGCAGTGTGCGGCGGCCAGTGCCTGCTCGCCAGTTATCCGGGGCTTCGCTCTCAAACTCGATCATCGGCGTCAACAGTACGGCCCGGACGGGCGGCTACTCGCCTGCCGCCTATATTACCTCGCCAACGGGATCCATCCGCTCTGGCTCGGGCGGCGCCCGTACAGACTCTCGACCATGGCCCTCGAAGAGCAGCAAACTCAGCTCTCAGCTGCCCGAGCCAGACTACGAGGGCAGTCCGCTCGCGTTTGGCGAGGAGCCGGCCCGTCCTTTGCCTGGTGTGGTCGAGTACCAGAGCGAGATGGGCGTCCTCACGGTGGCGAATGACAATGGCCCTGGCACTGGCGGCGAACAAAGCTCCCGACCAGCCACACCGCCTGAGGTGGAAGGAGAGGACCCATTCGCCGACTTTGATGGCGTCCATCATAGCCGGGCCTCCCTCGACCCAGACGGATCTTCCATGCGCCGCATTTCCCTGTCCCACCCACCGCTGGCCCGAGACTCTAGGGCTTTTAGGGAGGCTCAGCCCGGCCAGACGATGATCTTCTACCCCGCCCCAGTGCCCGTTATGCTCAATCTACCTACCAGACTATCCAAAATCTCCATTAGCGAACGGGAGAAACGGCGTCTTCAGGCCTTGAGCGGTATGCCGGAGGAGTTACGCAAGTCAGCGCCCTGGCTGCAGGATATGCCAGCTAGCTCCAATTCGTCCCAAAGGGAGGTGAAGCTTCCACCGCAGCTGAGAGCCAGTGCTTTCTTCGACGGACCCAGCACTAGCATGAACTTGCGCCTCACCGATGGCTCGGCAGTTCAGACTCTGGACACCATCCTCGACGCTGCAGTACATGCGCCAGTCTCTGCCTTTACAGACCATCCTATCGCTGGAAAGGTCGGGAGCGAAGTCTATGGGACTGAGAGGCATTCGAGGAAGAGCTCGGAGGCAACTCGAAATTCGGTGCAGAAGACACGACGCCGATCTTCTGTGGGCAATCTTCTGAAGCTGAGGAGATCTTCGGACGCGCTGGCCGATGCGCGACACAGCCGCATCACTTCCAGAGAATCCAATGCTCCAGGGATAGATGAGGAGGAAGAGCCTCGTGACGAGCAGGAACAAGCAGCGGCAGAATCCATTGCACCTGATGACGATGAGCTTGTTCATGAGGGTGACGACGAGGACAAGGACGAAAGCGACGACAAGGATGCTGATAGCACCGAGTCTGAACACCGCCCGGGCTTCTCAGTAGCCCCAACCACTCTGCTCGCCGAGCTCCAACTGCGGAAGGCGCAGCTGAAAATGCGCAATCGTACTGCCGCCGACGCTTTCCCCCAGGGCATGCACTCGACTCTCCTAGAGCTTGACGCAGTGGCCCAGCTGCAGCAAAAGTCACGTAAGACAAAGCATGTCACGCTGGCCTGGGAGGATCAAAAGGCTGCAGAGCAGGAGAACTTTGGTGACGAAGACATCCCGCTAGGTGTGCTCTTTCCTGAAAAGGCCAAGGCTACCCTTCTAAATGTCAATCGTCCGCTGGGTCTGATGGAGAAGCGAGAACTGGAAGAAAACGAACCGCTGAGCTTCAGGAGGGCACGGTTGCGCGGTGAACCGTATCAGCCGCCTAGCCAAAGAGAGTCAGGGCCCACCAACCCCACAGAGGAGGCGTCCGAGTCAAAATTCAAACTCGACTTGCCAGGCAGCCAAGACGTCGAAGAGAAAGAAGGCGAGACATTGGCCCAAAGGAGGCATCGCATGCAAGAGGAGAAGGAGAGGGCCACGGCGGGCAACTTTGCATCGCAAGTCGTTAGTGAACTCGGTCTCGAGGAAGCCAAGCCACCACCCTCCAAGACTCCGGATGCGGAAGAGACGCTCGGTCAGAGAAGGAAACGACTCAAGGAGGAAGCACTCAAGGCGGGTCGCAATCCCAGTGGCAGCGGCATTGGGGGGGGCCGACTTGGCCTAAGGACTAGTCACAGCATGGCAGACATCCTCCAAGCATATCCAAACGGCCACCGTCAAGTCTCGGGCGTCTCAGTACAGTCGCAGCCACAGCAGGCATTGGCAACAACAGGATTCGCGCCCAACCAGGCCCAAGTCGACACCCGGGGTTCGGCAATGCCACAGATTCCTGCCCACATGCAGGGCCTTCCCTACTACAACCAAGCCTCCCTCATGCAGCCTCAGTATAATGCTTCGCTGGGCATGATGTACAGTTACGGTGCGGTGCCACAGATGGCTACGCCCATGGCAATGAACGGACTGCACTACGGTCAATACGGTCAATACGGCATGATACCCAATATGATGGGGCCTCCGTTGACCACACAGCAGAGAGCTATCATTGATCGGTGGAGACAGGGGGTTGCGTAGACATGTCATCGTTTTTGGAAACTTTGTCTTTAGCTGAACAGTGCGGTCAGGATACAATTCCGGGGGGGAAGTATTGAGAACTAATGAAATAGGCGTTATACATTTCGTTTGCGGTAGATAATGAGTACGGTACATACATACCGATACAGGTGTATGGAGGTACGTGCGTATTTTATGATGGTAATGAAACTGTGGGCTCTCTGCCAATGTCAGTAAAATCTACTTCGCGATCCCCTTCGTCACGCAAGCAAGGGTAAGACTTACCTGGTGGACCCGGCAAATAGTAGGGCCGAGAGACCTTTTCACGTGACCAACACAAATCTAAGCCAATGAAATCTGCTCAGTTGACTTCTGTAATTATTATCCCGTTGTTTGTCCGTACTGTGTAGGTTTTGGACAAATTAGCGTGAACATTTAGTGTATAGCTAGCCCAATACTACGCGTGTTTATTGGTCAGAGAATCATATCTCAGTGTACCAAGAGGAGCTCTTTGAAAGGAGTATAGATGTACTGTACGCGAAGGAGATTCGGCTTCTCTGAGACGAAATCGTGGCATTTTTCGATGCCCATGGTAATCAATGGAGGATAGTAGCCCAAGGGCAAGACTGTATGTTTTCAAGCTTGTTTGGTGTTTTTTGCAGCCGTGTGGACGTGATGTTGGCGGAAGTACCCACGCGGCTCATTCCATGACCAATCCGCAGGCTCCCAGCCTGCACAAGCTTTCGCAAGGCAGTTCCTGCATGTCCAGCACTGTTGCTCCACTTCCCCGCACAGCAGTGAGGTCATTTCTGGGGACACTTGGGTCGGTGTAGTAAGCGCAGTTGATTCTGAGGCCCCGTTCCACGTCGCTTATTAGTGTCGCATATTGTGTCGCATTTCGTCAAATGCGACACAATATGCGACACTGTTCCACAAATGTCGCACGCCCAAGCGGCGCTTATTGAAGAAGGTTTTACCCCCTGCTTGTGGCTTGATTTTTCCTTCTTTTGGTGTAGTGGTCTGTAAGCGCCCTATGCGCCCCGCCTACGCGTTTTTGTCGCACATCAGACCGCCGTCATTTTCGTAGTTTGTAGGGATTAATTCATCAATGGGTGGAAGAAGGAAGAAGGACCAGATAAATGAGGAGGGGGAGACTATAGAAGCTCCTAGAGCTTCTCACTATCCTTGGAATGAAGAAACTGAGTGTTTCTACATCCAATGTATGTAGCAGGGTATTCTCGCTGGGCATCGACATGGAGGGACATTCAAAGACTTGTTTTGGACTGATATTACTACTAAATTTGAGGAGAGGGGTTATTAACAACCTGAGGTCAGTCAGCTTAACTCTAAACACAGTGCTTGGATACGCAGATAGAAGACATTTAATCGTCTCTTCCATCTAAGTGGATGGAACTTTGATGAGAGTACCCAGCTTCTTCAGGCACCACCTGAGGCCTGGGAGGAGTAGATCAGAATTAATCCGGAGGTGAAATATCATAGGAGAAATATATTTAAGTATCAACAAGAGCTGGAGGATATCTTTCGCCCTGTTGCTGCTACAGGGAAATATACACAAGGGAGCTTACAAGGAGCAACTTCGATCGATCTAGTCATTATTACCGATAATCCTATATCCTCCTCAATTCCTTCGAAACGAGATGCCTCTCAGATATCGTCGATATTAACTCCGAGTTCAGGAAGCAAGAGACCTAAGCCTGATGATACCTTTACTCTAATCAAAGCAATCTCCAACAAGTTAAATAATACAGATGATATCAAGACTCAGGCAATTGAGGTGCTTCAGGCAGAATTTGATGAGGATCTTTCAGATGAAGAGTTCAATACTGCAGTGGATATTGTTGAAGATCATGCTCATACCTTTGTAGCTCTGACAGCTGAACAGTGTCGTGTCTGGCTAGTATCTAAGCTTAAGAGAAGACTTGAGCAGAATAATAAAGAATAATGATATTATATCTATATAGTTTGCTAATATTGAAGATAATCATCCTATATTCGCTGTGCAATTAAATCACGTAGTTCTTGTATCCGCTTCTTCTCTGGTGCTGTTTCCTTCTTAATCTCAAGTAGTAGAGAAATTGTTGGAGGATTAAGCTCATTAGGAGACTCTGGATTTCGCTCATCAGGATTATATTCAGGAATCCGCTCATAGTTGGCAATGAAATTGAAAAGTACAGTAATAATAGTAACAATTTTGATTTGCTGTTGGATAGATATTTCTATTGGATGATTCAAGATTACAAATCGTCGTTTAGTAACCCCAAATATTCTCTCAATCATATTTCGAAGGGATGAATACCTCAGATTGAAGAGCTCCTCCTTGTCCTGAGGATTCCAGCCTATATCCTGCTATTCCTTAAGGTGATATCGTTTCATTATATATAGAATCAGAAGAAAATCACAGTTGTAGAAGCCAGTATCACCAAGCCAATACTTCCCTAGTGGAGGACAAAATCGTCCTTTAGCCAGAGCATCTTTCAGAACCACAGCATCAT
>QQXO01000278.1:0-29607 GCA_003709845.1 Chaetothyriales sp. CBS 134916
GTCGAAGTCGAGGGGTGGTCAATTAGGAGGAAGTGATCCACTCGATGGGATGATCCACTCGATGAGTAATTACGTTAGATAATACAACGGTACTATTATACTCATCCACGACATTATATGTCCACAGTGTCCCCAACAGAAGAGTCAACTAGCACTTCTGTCTTGAGGCTACTTGGCCATGACATCTACATACCTGCCTGCTTTCGCTCCTTTCTTGGCCCTGACACTCTTCCTCCCACCTGCCGGTAGACCAGGGCCTAAAAGGTCATCAATGCTGGAGGCATTGCTCGCTGCCGTGGCCGGCCGGCTGGGCGGCCCACTCGAACTTAAGCCCAGGCCTGCTTGGGTGCTCACTGGTAAGGTGGCGGCACCAGAAAGCACAGGCGCACCGTTGGCTGGCGTTCCTTGCCTCGAGGGGGGATTAGAGCCTGTCAATGGACTCGAATCCGCTGGTGTTGATCCGGTGCCACTGGCTGTCCTCATGGGCGGTGGATTCATCGCACTGGATGCTCTGAGGAGGGGGGCGCCCATCGCACTGGGTGCTCTCGGGGGTGGTGGCGTGGCGGCCTTGGTAACCGAGTCAGGATTATCCGGGTTGATCCATTTCTTCAAGTCCTTATCGTAGTAGATCTTCATCTTACTCTCTCCAAGATTTGCTCTGTACACCTTAGGCTCTGCACCACCTTGATTGGCAGAACCGTCCAGAGAGCCGTCTCTCTTACCTCCACTCCAGAGACCGCCAAACCAGCCCTTTTTACCCGCTTTGGCGGCTGCTTCTCTCTCGGCAGCGGCTTTAGCGTCGGCTTCAGCTGCGGCGCGGAAGACGGCATCCGCGGCTGCGTCGTTGGCGGCGCGTTGGGCAGAAGAAGACGAGGCAGCGGGAGGGGGGGGACCGGGGATGACGGAAGCAGGAGTGGGGTTAGATGGCGGAGGAAAGTGGTCGGCGTCGTCGTCCATAAAGGATTTCTTCTTCGGCTTGGGTTCGTCAGGCGAGTCAGGCTCGGGCACATAAGGTCTGTACCCTGTGTCCGAGAGCGGCTCGTAGCCATAGCTATATGGTTGAGCCGGTGGCTCATAACCTGATGGTTCAGCAGGTGACTGCTGAGGGAAGGACTGGGTCTCGTCTTGTTGTGCAGGAATGAAGCCACCGAAAGAAGGTACTGCCGATTCTGGTACCTGGGATGGATGAGAGAGATCATCAGATGGCTGAGGCTGATAGACACTCTGCTGGGGTTCAGGAAGTGGGGTCGGGATATAAGATTGTTGGACTAGGGGAGCGGGTGGGAAGGAGGATGATTGGGCTATAGCAGGGGCATTGGGCGTGTAGGAAGTTTGGGTAGCTGAGTATGGAGCGGTGGGCGGAGCGGCCGCGGAGGGCTCGTATGGATTGGATGCAGGTGAAAATTGGGCCTGTCGAAGCATGTTGGTTGGTTCGTATGCCGATGGTCCATAGGAGGATTGCGGCGGAGAGCGTTGTGAGTCGAGTGACGGTCGACCAGGGGGGAGATCGGACGAAGAAGACTTGGGGGAGCTGATACTATTGGGTGCGTATCGTGATCCAGCAATGGTGGATGGCATGTTGGGCAGAGGGGCAGATGGATATGAGCTGCTGTAGATGTCTGACTGTGAGCCTGTACGGCTAAGCGAGGGAGTGGCGGAGAGCTTTGCCAGTGGTCCTGCATCTTCCTTGTTTGAGCCTTTGGATTCTGCGTCACTGTCGTCGCCAGCTACAAAGCTACTGAACTTGCCAAGAAGGGAGCTGGAGACTTTCTCAAGGTTTGGCTTGGCCCAAGAGCCGGAGGTGTGGACTGGAATCTCCTTAAGCCTGTTTTGAAAGTCTTCGAGTTCGCCAAGAAAGACACGGTTGTAGTATGGGAGCGTCTTGGTAGACTTGTTGACGGAGGCGGCCAGAGCGTCGCAGTAGGCTTGTGCCTCGACTTTGAATCCAGCTTCGGTAAGCAAGATGGCACGTTGCAACTTGTAAGGGGACAGGTAAGGTAGGAAAGGCATGGTGGAGTGGCCTCCAAGAACCAAGGTAGCGAACTCATACACCTCGGTGAGAAGGATTGATTCGTGGTCAGCCAAGGATTGGCGTTGTCGATCTGCGCCCAGGAGAGTCAGGCTTGCATGCGGATCATCGGGGCCACCAAGAATGGCAGGATTGGTGGGGGAGCGGGAGAACAAAAAGCAGATGTGAGCGGCGTCAGTTCGGGCGTACTCGGCGAGGAGTCGGCCCAGACTGGCCAAGGCTTGTTGGTCTCCCTGTGTTCGATTATTGATGACAAGGGTCAAAGTCTCGCGCCAGCGATCGAGGCCGTCAAGCGCATTTTTGGTAGATCCAGATTGGTCGACTCTGCTCAGCATCTGAAGGCCTGCGCGGGCCGAGGGTGGAACCAGCTGGTCGGTAGCGTCAGTCATATTGCCAGCAAATATTTCGTACAAGGCCGACATGGATTCGGTGTTTGCACCGACGGGTTTGACTTCTTGCTTGACAAATTCTTGCACGACTTGCTTCCAGACCTCGGCAGACAGGGTTGAAGCAATGATAAGGGCATGGGACCATAAACGGGAGTCGACAGCATGCCAGACTGCGTCATGGCGGTTGCCTCGCAGTAGGTGCTTGCGAAGGACCTCGAGGCCCATGGGGTCGACAGCGTCTGGTTTGGCATTTATGCCGGACGGACGATAAATGCCGGATAGCATGTCATCGGCTTTGTACTGGGTGGCGGTGGCCTCATCGACTGCATGTATCTCAGGGGCGAGAATGGTGTTGACGGACTTGATGGGACTAGGACCGGTGTTGAGGGCGCCATCATTCTCGACAAGCGAGCGAAGAATCTTAACAAGTAGGATCCTCTCTTCATGGCGTCGGCGAGGGTCTGGTTGCAGCTGGCTTGACTGGGATTCCAGGCGTGCGATAGAGGCCGTCAGCCAGGCCAAGACATCTTTCTTCTTCGATTTGCTTCTGAGAGGGCCGGGGAAGGAGGCAATATAGTCAGGCAGGGGTACAACGTCCTTAGAAGGGCGAATGGAAATGTCACCGGCTGTTGGTTTGATCTGTGGTCGTAGCGTTCCTTGGCCGTACCTGGGCATCTGCTTTGGAAAGCTGGTGACGAGGGTTCCGCCAAAGCCAAAGTGGAATATGGGCGCGCCCTTCCACCTCTGCAGGGGATCTGCCGCGGACTCGTCATTGGGTTGAATGAAGTCGAGCTCTGGGGCAATGCCTCTTGCTTGCACATTTGGTCGTGCAGGGGGTACGGTCTCCGGCTGCGTGTAGGCTGGAGCGGGCAGGAGGTGGCTGTGAGCGCTGGCTGGTCGGTTGGAGATAGTACTCGAAGGGGTACTCATCTGTGGAGCGGGGCGACGCCACTGCTTGCCTGGTGATTGCGTCTGAGATCGTTGAGGAGGAGGGGGAGCTGCAACTGTCGACCTTGTTTGGGGTGGCGTGTATGGCTGGGCCGGGGGGGGAGATGTGGTTTGTGGGTGAGATGTCAGCACATTAGACTGTTGTCGATGGTCAACGGCCGATAGCTCTACAGATCCGTCGCCAGCCGAAGCCTTGTGATGAGCGAGTGGACTGGAGGTCCTTGGAGCGAAAGGGAGCTGGGATGTAGGGGGAGGAGGTGCACCAGGTTGCTGAGCGGCGTGGCGAGCAGTGGCTGCTGGGTGTGGCAGAGCAGCTAGGGCTTGAGGTACCTGAGGTTGTGAAGCATATCGATTAGGAGCAGGAGGAGCAGCTGCCTGAAGGGGGGGGGCGGGGGAATATCGAGGTGAAGGACCGGTTCGGGGGAGCGCGATTGTGGCCGGTGGAGCTGGAGAATAGCGGGTGGATGAAGCAGCGGGCACTGCAAGAGGTAGGGGTGGCTGGAGCGGTGTGTTGGAGAAAGGGTCGAGGCGGTCTGGCTGGCGAAGCTGATATTGGGTATATGAATCGGCCTGTCGCGGAGGCGAAGGCTGTGGCTGAGCGGGAAGAGGTTTTTGCTGAGGAGGGCTGGGAGGCGGGAGCTTAGACACAGCGGACACGGTGGTCTGGTGAGGAGTATATCTGCCATGACCGGAGGACTGCCGTGGCCTCGTGGTGATGGGCAGTTCCTCGAAGAAGGTTGAGGGCTTGGGCTTGAGGGTGGCAGGGGCTGCAGCAGGAGGAGGGGCCGAGGCAGTGGTTCCGGGTGCCGGTGGTACAGATGGAGCGGGTAGTGCAGATGGAGCGGGTAGTGCAGATGTAGCGGGTAGTGCAGATGGAGCGGGCAGTGCAGATGGAGCGGGCAGTGCAGATGGAGCGGGCAGTGCAGATGGAGCGGGCAGTGCAGATGGAGCGGGTGGCGTGGCTTGGGCAGACGGAGCCGGGGCGGGGTGTTGAGGAGCGGGAGCGTCAGGGGCGAATGGAGACTGAAGCTGTTTCTCGCTGACAGTGTTCCTTCGGGGGGGTGGGGCCACAGGCTTTGTCGTCTGGATGGGCTGTGGGACATGGATGCGCTTGCGTGGCTTGCTTAGATCCGTGGGCAGATCATAGGGCGACTTGTAGCTGCCCTTGGACTGATCCACGAAGCTCTCAGCTGCGGAAGCGGCCGCAGCAGGCTGTTGCGCCAGATGGGCCTGGAATGAGTAGATTGGGGGCAGGCCGGGGCGCGACAAGCCCAGGTTACGGTGCGGTGGGGACAGCTGCTGGGGGGCATACGCATTGGCGGACGACTTGCGCTGAGGAAAGGCAGTGCGGTCGGCTGGTGGTGTGGTCACGTGACTGGCTGCCTTATCAGGCGGCGACTCGCGCAGCATGGCGCCGAACGAGGCCGACGAGTCCATCTCGGAGTCCACCTCGGAGTCGGACTCAGGCAGCAGGTCGTCCGGATCGTCGACGAGGAACTCATCATCGTCGTCTATGATGGCCTTCCACGCGTCGTCGAGCGGTGCTTTCTGCGACGGCGCTTCCGTCTCGAGCGGCTCTAGCACGTGCGCGGGTTCATTGGAGCCATCATCCTTGTCGTCGCTTTGAACGATAGTAGGGTTGGTCTCCGTCGTGGTGGTTGAATGCTTGAGTTCGAGACTGCCCAGGACGGCGGCGGTGGACTTGCGCTCAATACGGGGCGCCGCGGCGGCGTGGTCGGGGGCTGCGTTGACATTGCTGAAAAAGGCAGCGCCCTCGTCGTCGTCGTCGTGGTGGTTGATGTCGCGGTGGTTGATGTCGTCGTGGTAGTTGATGTCGTCGTGGTGGTTGATGTCGTCGTGGTGGTTGATGTCGTCGTGGTGGTTGATGTCGTCGTGGTGGTTGATGTCGTCGTTATTATTATTAGTAGTAGTAGTAGCAGTAGTAGTAGCAGTAGTGGTAGCAGTAGTGGTAGCAGTAGTGGTAGTAGTGTGATAGTTGCCGTCGTCGCCGCCGTATGCGGATATCAACGGCATGCCCTCTTCGTACCGTGCCTCTTCCGCATCCTGCTCAGGTAACAGGGAATTCTCCTCTGGGAAGGCGTCGAGGCCGTGCTCTTGCCAAGGGTCCGGTTCTGGCAGTTCACTGGCTTGGGCTTCTTCTTCTTCTCGTGGTATGTTAAGCCGGTCGTTGGGCTCTTCGGCGGGAAAAGAGGTTGATCGGTTGGCGGAGGAGAGCAATGCTCGGGTGTTGAAACGCGAGAAGCCCCAGGCCGGATCGAATCTCTCATCGTCGTCGTCGTGGTCCAGAGTCGAGGAGATCACCGGTGGCGGCGCAGACTCGGTTTCTTGGCCGCCCTGTTGAGAAGTGCCGCTGGCGGCATCGGGTCGTGATGCCGGGTGCCAGTGGCCGGGCCGGGCGGTGTCAAAGTCCATGGCCGCAGACATATTGGGATCACAGGGATGAAGCCAGATGAAACCAACACAGTGCTGGATGGGGTGTCAGCAACAACACTGCAACTGCAACTGCCACAACAGGGGCAGCTTACGAAACATGTGCCGCACAGGGAAAGCACTATCGGGGTGCAGGATCCATCTTGTAAACAGGGCAGCAGGGTCAGTGTCGTCAACGTCAACGTCAACGCCGTCAACGTCGTCAACGTCGTCGTCAGTCCGGGCCGCAGTCGCCAGCATGCAGCGTCGTTGAGGATAACAAGGATGGCTCTTTCCTTCCCAGAACAGCGTGGCGCTCCTTCTAACTAAGTTAATCCGATCGGGCATGGCGCACTTTCCTTCCGGATCCCGCGTTAGGGTTATCCAACCCTAGCTGCATCCTCCATGTCGTCGTTGTCGTCAGGCGACAACCATTCCGGTAAGCCAAGTTACAGTGTGGATTCCCCAGCTCATCGACTGACTCATCCACTGTCTGCCTGTCCTCCTCCTCCTCCTCCTCCTCCTCCTTCTGTCTGTCTTCTGCACACTCGACTCCTTGTGCCTTCCCCGCCACGCCATCCGCCCCTTCCACACCTGGTTCATCCCATGACAACCCCCACGAGCGATGCCGGACGCCCATTCCTACCACCGGCCCTTCGACCCCGACTCGGCCTCGGCCTCGGCCTCCGAAGATGACCTGGACCTGGACGAGCTCGACCCGACTGCCGATGCCCAGGCCACCGCCGCTGTGCCCCTGCACCGCATCGCTGCACCGCCCACTGGCCGTCTCTGGAAGGGCCGGCGGCTGGCGCCCCAAAGCAGGCACGACATGGCCGGCACAGGTTTGATAGCATCCTTCTCCCGAGACCTCGAGCGCGGATGGAATGTCAGCAAGTCCCGGCGCCAACCGGCAGCCCCCCACGACCACTCCCCCCTACCCAACGGCGGCCACTCCCGCTCCCAAAGTTTCCGTGCCAGCATGCAGCTATCGGAGTTTGTCAGGCAGGAGCTCGACGACCTGAAAGACGACCCCCATGCCGGCAACCAGGACCCTCGTGACATCGATGTCGGCCACTCCCAGACACGCCGCTTCCCGCAAAACGCCGTGTCCAATGCCAAGTACACACCTTGGTCCTTCCTGCCCAAAGCACTATACAGCGAGTTCAAGTTCTTCCTCAATGTCTACTTCCTTCTCGTGGCCCTGTCCCAGGTGATCCCGTACCTCCGCATCGGCTACATGATCACCTACATTGTTCCCCTCGCCAGTGTCTTGTCCGTCTCTCTGGGCAAAGAGGCCTACGACGACATCGCCAGACGGCGCCGAGACGCGGAAGCAAATGCCGAGCCATTCACCGTCATGTCCTTTGCCAAGACTCGCCAGCGTGCCAACCTTGTCGAGGTGCAGAAGCGTGCTCGTGACATCAAGGTTGGTGACGTGCTCAAGCTCGAAAAGAACCAGCGGGTGCCGGCCGATGTCGTCATTCTCCAGGCCCGAGTGCCGGAGCCAGCCAGAGGAGAAGACGGCGTGGCCGGTCCAGACGGTCGGCCTGAAAGTGCCGAGGTCTACATCCGCACTGATCAGCTCGACGGCGAGACCGACTGGAAACTGAGGCTGCCATCGGCCCTGAGCCAGGCATTAGGCCTCAAGGACCTGGCCCGCATCCATATCTGTGCTGGTGCGCCAGACAGGAAGGTCAACGAATTTGTCGGCACCCTCACCCTGCAGCCGACTCATGCAGGTGGTCAGTACGACCCCTATCTAGTCGACCATGGCGAGGACCAGATGGCCAAGACTGAGGTCCAGTCAGCCGGACCTACGTCGGCGCCACTAACTATCGACAACACGGCGTGGGCCAACACGGTGATTGCGTCCAACACAACCGTCTTTGCCGCCGTCGTCTACACCGGTCGGCAGACAAGATCGGCTCTGTCAACCTCTCCATCTCGGTCCAAGACTGGTCTGCTCGAGCTGGAGATTAATAACCTCACCAAGATCCTCTGCGTCATGACTCTCACTCTGTCCATCGTCCTCGTCGCCCTCGAAGGCTTCGAACCATCCAATAAGAAACCTTGGTATGTGGCCATCATGATCTACCTCATCCTCTTCTCCACCATCATCCCTATCAGTCTCAGAGTCAACCTCGACATGGCCAAGCTGGTCTATGGCCGCTTCATCCAACGAGATCAAGGAATCCCCGGCACTGTTGTGCGCACCAGCACCATTCCCGAAGATCTTGGCCGCATCGAGTATCTCCTGTCCGATAAGACAGGCACCTTAACCCAGAACGAAATGCAACTGCGCAAGATCCACGTTGGTACGGTTGCCTACGCAGGTGATGCTATGGAAGAGGTTGCAACCTACGTCCATCAAGCCTTCAGTCCCTCAAATTCCACCCCCCCTCAATCGTCAGCCACCAAGGCAAGACGCGAGGTTGCAACTCGCGTCCGAGACCTCATCATCGCCCTGGCTCTGTGCCACAATGTCACCCCAACCAAGGAGGAAGTCAACGGCCAAGAATTCCTCTCCTACCAAGCCTCGTCCCCTGATGAAATCGCCATTGTCGAATTCACCGAGAGTGTCGGCTTGCGATTAGCTCACCGCGACCGTGACACCATCACGGTCCAATCATCCGACACTGGCCAGCCTGTCCTCCACGCCCAAATCAAGGAGATCTTCCCCTTTACCTCAGACAGCAAGCGCATGGGCATCATTGTCCAGCTCACAACTCACTCGGCCGCCACTGGCGACTCCTCCGAGCTCTGGTTCTTCCAGAAAGGCGCAGACACGGTCATGTCCTCCATCGTCGCAACCAACGACTGGCTGGATGAGGAGACTGGCAACATGGCTCGCGACGGTCTTCGCACCCTCGTCGTTGGACGCCGGAAACTGAGCCAAGAGCAATACAACGGCTTCTCGACCGCCTACAAAGATGCATCTTTGGCCCTGCACGACCGCGAAGCCGGCATGGCCGCCGTCGTCAGGCAGCATCTCGAACACGACCTCGAGCTCCTCGGTGTCACTGGTGTCGAAGATCGTCTACAGAAGGACGTCAAGCCCTCTCTCGAGCTCCTACGCAACGCAGGCGTCAAGATATGGATGCTCACCGGTGACAAGATCGAGACTGCCCGTTGTGTCGCCATCTCGGCCCGCCTAGTCGCTCGTGGACAACACATCCACACCTTAGCCAAGCTGCGCCGCAAACAAGATGCCCAGGACGCACTCGACGTCCTTAGCAATCACCAGGACTCCTGCCTACTTCTCGATGGCGAATCCCTAGCATTGATGCTGACTCACTTTCGCCAGAAGTTCATTTCCCTTGCCGTCCGTCTGCCCGCGGTCATCGCCTGTCGATGCTCGCCCACCCAGAAAGCCGAAGTGGCCTTGTTGATCAGACAGCACACCAACAAGCGTGTCTGCTGCATTGGCGATGGTGGCAATGATGTGAGCATGATCCAGGCTGCCGATGTCGGTATTGGCATTGTCGGCAAAGAAGGTCGCCAGGCTTCCCTGGCCGCCGACTTCAGCATCACCCAGTTCTGTCATCTCACAAAGCTCTTGCTCTGGCACGGTCGGAATAGCTACAAGCGATCGGCCAAGCTCGGCCAGTTCATCATCCATCGCGGCCTCATTATCGCCGTCTGTCAAACAATGTACAACATCGCCAGCAAGTTTGATCCCAAGGGTTTGTTCATAGATTGGCTGCTCGTCGGCTACGCCACTATCTACACCACCGCCCCCGTCTTTTCCTTAGTCCTCGACACCGATGTTGACGAGCAGCTAGCCAAGCTCTACCCCGAGCTGTACAAAGAGCTTAAGGCCGGCCAGGCCCTCAGCTACAGGAGCTTTTTCACCTGGGTTGCCGTTTCCGTGTATCAGGGCATCGTCATTCAAGGCTTGTCTCAGCTCCTCGTTGGCGAGGTCGACGGGAAACGCATGTTGGCTGTCAGCTTCACCGTTCTCATCTTGAACGAGTTGATCATGGTCGCCGTCTCCGTCACCACCTGGCACCCAATCATGATTGCCAGCATTCTTGGCACAGCTGCCATCTACGCCGTCAGCGTCCCCTTTTTACCTTCATACTTCGATCTTAAATACGTCGCCAGCTGGGCCTGGGCATGGAGGGTCGCTGCAATTGCCGCCATCAGTCTGGTCCCGGTCTGGGGTGGAAAACTCATCGGTCGCGCCTATAAGCCTCCCAATTACCGGAAGGTCCAAAACATATAGATATGAGCGTGGCGCTTTAGGAGTTTTGCATATGACTCTCGGTAAACCAGCTATCCGAGATATGCTCTAACTGAATTTAAACACGTAACCAATCAATCGCCTGGCTAGATCTTCACGATATGAATCCAATCGTGCAGCGCCTTAATATATATCCAGGCTATCAAAGCCTCCAATCTTCGTAATACTACAAATACCAAATTCATAATTTACTTGAAATGCGCTTGCCAAACTGGCCAAGATCAAAATATCAGTATGCTTGGCAGTTTTGTTCTCTTCTACCACCTCCCTCTCCTTTGATGGATTGTCTACCATAGGGTGCGCCTCTTGCGCTCTCGTCGTGAGATCAGATCATCTATTGTCTATCTGTCTGTCTAGGAGGAGATTCTCGAAGCTACCGATGAAACGTGGCAGATGAGTGCCAAGACCTCAGGAGAATATCAAGCAGCCAATCATATCGCTTGATAGAGTGGATCGGACTAAACCTAATCCAGTGTTCGGGCCTCTTTCCTCCATTTCGTCCCACATCCTTTTTATTTGACCTTCCTCGTCAGGCCCCTCGCCTTTTGCATCTGGCGCGATGTGGCCGTGTTGAACGACTCACCACCCTTACGGAGTATGGTGGCGGCGGTGCACATTGGGACAGTACTGCTGGGAAATGCTCTCCTGGTTGCGGCACTACTCATCTTCGCTGCTGGCTTTTTCCCCTACAAGGCATTTCTGCCTGGATTAGCAGAATGGAACGAATCCACTTTACGGCCCAAAGACCCACCACCCTTCGACAAAGTCATATTCATGGTTGTTGATGCCCTCCGGAGCGACTTTGTATACAGCAATGAATCAAACTTTCTCCACACTCAACAGCTCATTCGAGATGGCGCAGCCATTCCATTCACCGGCCATGCAAGCCCCCCTACCATCACCATGCCCCGTGTCAAGGCTATCACTACCGGTTCAGTCCCCAGTTTCGTCGACCTGGTCCTCAACTTCGCCGAGTCAGACACAACATCCACTCTGGCCACCCAGGATTCTTGGCTTGCCCAGATGCGTGCCAAGAACACCGGCAACCTTGTCATGCACGGTGATGACACCTGGCTGAGGCTTTTTCCTGGCTTCTTCCACCGCTACGATGGCACCACCAGCTTCTTCGTCTCTGATTTTGTCCAGGTCGACAATAATGTGACCAGAAATGTCGGCCCGGAGCTCGACCGAGACGACTGGTCTGTCATGGTCTTGCATTATCTCGGTCTTGATCACATCGGCCACAAAACAGGCCCAAGAGGCCCTAATATGCCTGTTAAGCAGGCTGAGATGGATGGAATTGTGAGAAAGATCTATCAGGCCATGAAAACAGCCCCGCACCTGAAACACACCCTTCTGGTTCTCCTAGGAGACCACGGAATGAACGATGCTGGTAACCATGGCGCCTCTTCTCCTGGCGAAGTCTCTACCGCCCTTACCTTTATATCAGACAAGTTTAAGAAGATTGGTATTGCCGGTCAGCCGTGTCCGGCCATCACGCCTGATCTTTTCGACGGACACTTCGGTTATTATCAGGTCGTCGAGCAGTCAGACATTGCCCCTACTCTGGCTGCCTTGCTTGGGATCCCAGTTCCAAGAAACAATCTGGGCATCCTGATTAATCCCTTAGTTGCTCTCTACTCACGGCCCCAGGATGTGTATGCCTTGTGGTACGAGAATGGGAAGCAGATGTACGAGATTGCGAAAGCCACCTTTCCGGTCCCATTCGACGTCGATTATGGAGTGACCCCTTGCTCAGATTTGCCCGATCCAGATGAACTAGCTTGTCTTTGGTCCAACGCAGAAAAAGGGAATTTACAGCACCCGCACGACTATGTCCAGAACGCCGAGGCCATGGCCAAGTTCTTGCGAGAAGCTCAAAACACTCTCAGTGGCACAGCCAGCAACTACGACACCCAGAAGCTCTTGATTGGCATTGCCCTGGCTATTACTGCAACTCTGGTATCTGTTTGGGCCGTCGCCCATCAAGCCCTGAAGCTTGATGCTTTGAGCGCAGTCATCTTTCCTCTTCTCGCACTCTCCTACGGTGGGACCATGTTCGCCAGCAGCTATGTCGAAGAAGAGCATGAGTTTTGGTATTGGGCTACCGGTGGCTGGCTGGTCTTGCTATACAAGCGAGGCGCGAGATATGCTTGGCAGGGGAAAATAAGCGGACAACTGGCCTTGGTACTCGTATGTCTCCTCTACGGCGTTGGCAGGCGATGGAAGCAGACAGGCCAAAAGTATGCCGGCGACCCCGACCTCGTCAGTGAAGTTTGGTCGAAAAGGCCCTTTTTGCTCTGGCTGCTTATCATTGCCACCTACACTCTCTTCTCGCGCAACCTCAGCCAACGAGCAATCAAGTGGTTGAACTCGAAGCAACTGGGCTTTCTTCCAGTCTTCATCTCCATGACGGCGCTTATCTTCAAAATCACCTTCACCGCCGCCGACGCCCCGGAGCTCGTCAACGGAGTCACCGTCCTTGAGCCCTTGGTGGCCTTCACACGGCAGTATTCGCTCGTCGGTCTTGCGCGCGTCTCCTTCCTTGGACTCGCCCAACTCCTCCTGTGCGCGATCTACTACGAAGCACCCTGGACCAACCGCACACACCTTGCCTCTTTCCTAGCCACCTTCCTAGACATATGCTCACTGTTTCTCATCACCCAGACTCGCGCCGCCAACATCCCGCTCTTCGGCATTGCTTATCTGCAACTACGCCTTTTCGAGCAACTACAACCACAACCCGTCGGCCTCCTCACCATCACATCCCTGCTCTTCCAATTCTGCTCCTTCTTCGCCTTTGGTGGCTCAAACGCCATCTCCTCGGTCGACCTGTCCAACGCGTACAACGGCATCGCCGGCTACAACGTCGGCCTCGTCGGCCTGCTCACTTTCATCGGAAATTGGGCCGGCCCCATCTTCTGGACCATCGCCACCTGTCGACTGATCGCTGTTTCATGCCTTCGTCAAGCGTCTGCTTCCAGCTGCGTGTCCGTGTCGGCGGTGGCAACCCAGCACTTCACCCTCCTGACGGCCTTCATGGCCGGCACAACCGCGTTTGTCATGGTCGCCTGCTTCGTTCTGAGAGAGCATTTGTTTATCTGGACCGTATTCAGTCCTAAATATCTGTATCAAATTGCCTGGGTGTGCGCACAGCATTTATTGGTCAATGGCACAGCCTGGCTTTTGATGGGGCTTGCCAAGTAAAGTATGGATGTACATACCAGCAGTTGATGTACTGTACATACATGGAAGCCTCAAATTCTCTTGCCGTTAGGCCATTGGCTCATTCATTGAGATGTTCCTTTTTTTGCCGTACCCGCTTGCCCGGATACGTGGTGATGCAGTCAGTATACAATACTGAAGAGGACAACTAACTTGTACTATACCCTCTTCAAAAACACTCCTTCAAAGAACCTTGCTATCGCTTCAAACTCGTCCATACCTACCACCTTGGCGACTACGAGATCAGGGCGCACGATGACCACCACTCCTGCACCGTCATCTTTGCAGACACAACCACCACTCGCCGCAGGTACTACGCCAAACGTCTCATACGCCCTCCCATGGCCACTGTTCCAGCTCTCATCATCCACAAACGTCTTATGCAGGTCCCTCAACCGCCACTTGCCCGTCTGCGGCCAGAACAGCGGGTGCAGCTGGTCCTGCTGCACGGCATGGCGGTCGCCATGGAGCGCGACCAGCGGCTCAATCACACTGTCGATGTCCGAATGGGCCGGAGTAAAGGGCCGCACTACCGCGGTCTCGAGGTAGGTGCCTAGCTGGTTGAGGCGGTCTACAGAGCGTGAGATGTCTCCAGCGAAAATCACGATCCGCCAACGTCCATCGGCGACGAGTGCGGTGGCCAGCTGCATCGCTCGTGCGTCGCATAGCCGCACTACCTGCGCGCTTGGCATGCGCATGCCCACAGTGATGTGCTTTGCCAGTTGGTCTGGGCGTTTTGGTGGTGCTGATGGTGCTGGTGCTGCTGCGGCTGTCGATCATCGCAGAGTCGCGGTACCGCGCCGTCAGGCCGGCCGTGTACTTGGCGGCCTTGATGAAGGCGTTGGCGAAATAGTCCGGGTCGTCGCGGGCGAGTTCGCGGGCGCGGCGCGCCGAGAACGTCTGCGTCCATTCACGGTCAAAGGCGATCAGGTCAGCGGCGACTTGGCCTCGTTCGTGGTCGTAGGTGGGCAGCACTACGGCCGCGCTAGCCTGCCCGCTCAGCACCATGCCCAGGTTGAAGCCCAGGTTGAAGCCGTCCTGCAGGCTGACGTTCATGCCCTGCCCGGCCTTGGGGCTGTGTGTGTGGCAGGCGTCGCCGGTGAGGAAGACGCGGGGTGGCGACGACGACGCCGTGGTGAAGTGCTCTGCCAGCCGCTGCCCGATCGAGTACGCGCTCCACCAGAAGGTGCCTCGAATCTCCAGGCTGAATTGCCCGAACCGCTTCTTCGCCGTCTGCACCAGGTCGTCGTGTGTCACCAACTTGGCGGCTGTGCCGTGGGCGAGTTCGATGTAGAACCGGCATAGTTCGCCTCCCTCGCGCGGGATGATAAGTAGAGCGCCCTCCTCCGAGTGTAGTGTTGCCTTCTTCCTGATGTCCGGGAAGTCGGTCAATGGGTAGACGTCCATTACACCCCTAGAAGTAGAAAGGGAAGAAAGGGAAAAAGTCAGCCTGCTGTTCCGTTGAGTGTCGTTTGTTCATGGGTTTGGGTTGAAAAATAAAAGGAGAGGACGTCCGCTTTGGCTTACCTACCACACTCTGTCCGTTGAATCTCCCTTCATTTTCCACCCCAGGCTTTTACGAACAGCGCTGTGTGCTCCGTCACATCCCAACACATACCGTGCCCGCCACTCTCGCTCTTCTTCTTCTCCATCTACCCGCTTCGCCTTGACTCGCACCCACTCGCCCCCGTCCTCCACCTTAACCTCCGTCGCCTCCCACCCGTAACTCACCTCATATCCCCCTTCCTTCTTCATTTTCTCCAACATCAAGCCATTCACCCTCGCCTGGTTCAAGATAACATGCGGCATCCAGCTCAGCCCCTTTTGCGTATCGGCTGTATATTTCTTCCGGCGTAGACACCCGTGTGTTGCTGCACTTTCCCTTCCTCGCCTCCTCCATCAGCACCGTCATCGTCTCCATCTGCCAGATCGTTCCAAAAGGACACTTCCAGCACGTGATATGCTTCCTTTAGCAACGCTTCTGACAGGCCGAAGGATTCGAAAATCTCCACAGTCCGACACTGCACGCCGTCTGCTTGACCCAGTGTCATTGGCCCGCGCCTTTTTTCCAGGATGGTGACCCCGCCTGGGACACTGGCGTCTGTGGAGGATGGCCGGATGCCGTAAATGGCCAGCCAGGTCGCGGCGGCGAGGCCAGCGGAGCCTGATCCAACAATAAGCAAATCGACTTCTTGGACCGTTGTGGCCGCCATCAAAGCTTTAGCTAAGCGTCGTACAAGTTAAAGGTGTTATTGTCTCATCCCAAAATAAGAAGCAGTGTTATGGCAAGAAAGTAAACTTCCAGTTAGTACTTAGTACCTAGTCCTAATCCATGGAGACGGCATGGGGTGTTCACCACAATGCATCTATTATGTATAAACCGATGTGTGCTTACCAGTCTGGTCCCCCGCCTCGTGATCAGAACCCCGCGCTCCCTGGTCGGACCATCATCGGACTCCCTCATCCGAGGCGGATGGAGTGAGACGAGTTAAAATTGTAACGTACCTGGAAATTACAGTATATGAAATGTGTGGGGGAGATGTTGGAAATAAGAGGGCAGAACGGTGGTATGCGATGTTTTCTTTGTCAATCTAGCAAACATGCCCCTCTTGACCATACTGTAATCCAGACATCTCTAGTGGAAGATCATCCATCCATCCATCACGAAGACGAAATAAGTCATTGTAATCAATCTGGTCGCACGTGTCCTATCGAATTTGCACCTGCAACGTGCCCAAAGAACGCATAACTCGAATCAGTCGGCAACAATGGCTCAATTCAACGTGGAACCGGTCCAACGGTTCGCGCATATGAATGCGGCCATAAAGCGCCCGAGAGTGCGTCTGGTGAATGAGTTATTGGTAGTAGCATACGATGAATTGACCAGTGTCAGGAAGTCACATTCTTTTCATTCGACGAAGACCACAAGTTCCGCCTGGACAACAGCAGCTTGCGCTACTACTATCCACCCAATCTTGCAGGTGGAGTCGATTTGAGCAAAGGCTTCGAGTCATTCAGACGGTTCGACGACGCCAATGATGAGCATCTTGACGGGCTACTCGATGCGATTGCGGCCCATGAGCAGGACAAGAACAGCAAACTAGAGACGGACATTATCACGTGGCGGGGCATGATGACCAAGGTACGAAGGTGTGATGGATTGATTACTCTTGTTATTATTTTTGTTGCTTCGGCCCTAGTCAAGACATGGAAGCTTACTGATGGCGATAGATCATGACGGCACCGTATTCCGACCTGGACGGCTGGGAAATGAACGCGACGCTATTTGAGGGCACGATATTTATTGAAGAGAATCACCAGAACAAGCTCTCGTCACGGTCACAGCAGTTCTCTTCTGGAGAGCGCAGAGGCAACATGTCGCAAGAACTAATGAGCTTCTGGGGCTACAAGTTCGAGACTCTCTGTCTCCTCCCGGCACCGTGGTCAGAGACCCCGAGAGAATACATCGAGACGAGGGAAGAACAGGTCGTTAGTAACTATGCTCAGTACTGCTCCATCGTCCGCACGGGGTTCGGCAAAACCAAGCTCATAATAGGCGGAGAAGTCGACGCTGTCATGGCCTTCAAGCCAACCGACAAGAGCACGCCGACCGACTGGGTCGAGCTCAAAACCTCAGCAGAGGTCACTAACGACAGGGAACGCACCAAGTTTGAGCGAAAGCTGCTCAAGTTCTGGGCTCAGTCATTCCTTCTCGGCGTTCCCAAGATCATTGTCGGCTACCGTACTCAGCAAGGCATGTTGCAGCGCCTCGAAGAACTGGATACCCAAGCCATCCCCGAAACGGTTCAGCGGCATGGCAAACGGCTCTGGGATGGCCAGATCTGTATCAACTTTGCTTCCAGCTTTCTTGAATGTGAGTGTGCGTCGAAGGGGGGGTTCCAAACTTGCATGAGCTGATTTTATGGGGAAACAGGGTTAAAGACAACCGTCACCACGGACGGAGTGTGGCGCATTCAGAGGCGCGCAAAAGAGCCTGTGATTCGAGTCTTCAGAACCGAAGAGACTGGCACTGGCGATATTCTTTCGCAGAAATTTCTTTCATGGCGTGTTCGGCTTCGAGATCAGGAATCAGACAAGATTGCCATTGTCTCAGAGAGCGATACCATTCCGGGCCCTATTGAACCTGTCGACGCAAGCCTCAATGAGGCCGATGCAGTGGAGGTTGTCGCCTTGATTGAGGGTTCCTCGGAAGCAAAGCCAGAAAAAATTCCCCCTTGATGCGAATGCCCGGCCTGCACCTATGGAGGCCGACTTTCTGCCTCTTCTGTTCTGACCAGAGCCGCCCTTTTGGCCAGGAATGCATCTCTTGCAGCCTTCTTGCGCTGGCTTTGGATGATGTTCTTGTGGCTGCGACTTGTGACATGCCTCTCCCATTCCTTGTCCCCCATCAAAGTCTTCTCACACGTATCACAGTAATGTGCAACCCGAGTTGAGCGCCAATCATCTTGTGTGGTGATGCGAGCAAACGTCGTGCTGGCCAAGTCTGACAACGTCGCGGCGTCGGGAAGCTGGCGGCCCTCCAAGAAGGCCGACACAAGCTTTTCGCTTTGGGGGACAGCAGTCTCGCTCCAGTGACTGATATCCGTACTGTCAATGAGGAAGAGCCTGTCCAGCGCTCCGGCTTGCCTCAACGCAGAGGCAAAGCGATTGCGGATATATCGATTTTGGCGCTTGGCATATTGACGAGTGCCGGCCTTGACGCCTTCGATGCTGTCGGTCGCTAGTTTTGAGTTTTTTGTACTGGGATTGAGATGCACTGGATCATGGTCATCAGCGTCCGGGTTGGCTTTCGTCGCCCACAACTCAAGCTCTTTGTATCCAATCGATTGCCAAATGCCTTTCGTCTTGTCAACGGCAACATTCTCGCGCCGGAACCGCTGCTTTTCCTTGTGCAGTTCCAACACTTCCTCAAACAGGCCATTGCGCACCATCGCGTCGACTCGTGCGTTTAACCTTTCCTTGAGCACAGCATCCTCTGCTTCCAGCCATAGCAGGAGCGTGTCGTATTGCAGCCCCAACAACCCTTCTTGGCCATCACCGCCACTGGCATCCATCATCTCCCCCTTCGCTGCCTGCTGCTCCTTGTACCACTCACTCGCCTTGCGACCCGTCTTTAGACAAATCTCCAAACTTCGCTCTATCCTCCTCTTATCCCTCGGGTGCCACGTCCTCGCCATCTCGGGATCTAGTTCCTGCAACTTGGCATACATCTCCTCTACCACCATGCCACAAGCACCACGATCATCACCATCACTGCCATTTTTGTCTTCTTTTTCATCTTTTTCTGCCTCCTCTTCCTCCTCCGTCCCCCCCAGCAAAGCCCCCCTCATAGCCAATCCATGCACATAATACCCGGTCCCACCCACCACAATCGGCAACTTTCCCCTGCGCCTGATTTCATCAACTTTCCTCTTCGCTGCCGCTACAAACTGCTTCACTGTCCACGGCGACTCCTCCAGCCCTATGAAATCCAGCATGTGATGCCGCACGCCCTCCTGCTCATCCGCACGGATTTTGTTCGTGATGATGGGCAGCCCTCTGTACATTTGCATAGCGTCCGCGTTGATGACTTCCCCGTTGAATCGGCGTGCGAGGGAGACGGCGAGCGCGGATTTACCTGTGCCGGTGGCGCCTAGGATGGTGATGAGAGGGTATGGGGGCGGGTCGGTTCTGCTGGTACCGGTGCAGGTAGTGATGTGGGGAGAGGTAGCAGAGGGTGTATCTGATGATGATGTTGACATGGTGTGTTTTCGACCGGATGGATATGAGTTTCTTCTTGTGCTAAGGTGTACAGGCTGGAAGCTGTGAGGGGAATTTAGCGGCCATGATGCTGGCGGCGGAAGCCGCCTCATACGATAAGATCGAGTATGCTATTTTGATTCTCTAATCCTTAACGAGTTCACTACTCGAGCATATCCCAACTTATACGGAGGACCAAGGAAATGAGAGAGAATACTGGTATTATACGGTACTAGTAAGTCTCCGGGAAAACCTCGGCAGGATGTGTAATATGATAGGAAGTTTCTGACTCATGACTGTGTACGAACCATTATTGAAAGAGTTGGAAAATTGGAATAGATATTAATAGATATTAATTATAATAGATTAGCTATTTGGACACACGACTGGAACATATCATCCATCAGCCATTTATTCGACCTCCATTTTCTGGACGACCAATGGCCACATCATCCAATGGCACCACCACCCCCGCCATCAAAGTCTCCTCCCTCTCCTACACCTTCCCCTCTGGCGGCCTCGGCCTCAACAACATCAGCCTCTCACTGCCGACTGGCTCACGCACCTTGTTAATTGGCTCCAATGGTGCGGGCAAAACCACACTACTACGACTTCTCTCCGGCAAACGCATGTCCCCTTCAGACACCATCGCCATCCACGGCGTCGACCCCTTCACCAACAGCCTCGAAGGCGTCACCTACCTCGGCACCGAGTGGGTACTCAATCCCATCGTGCGCACCGACATCGCAGTGCCTGACCTGCTTGACAGCGTGGGCGGGCAGCACTACCCCGCGCGCAAAGCGGAGCTCGTGCGCGTGCTGGACATCGACGAGACGTGGCGCATGCACCAGGTCAGCGACGGCGAGCGGCGGCGTGTGCAGCTGGCGATGGGCCTAATCCGGCCGTGGGACGTGCTCTTGCTGGACGAAATCACTGTCGACTTGGATCTGCTCTCACGTTTCAATTTCCTAGCTTGGTTGAAGGCCGAGACGGAGAACAGGGCGGCGACGGTGGTGTATGCGACGCATATTCTGGATAATTTGGCTGGCTGGCCCTCGCATTTGGTCCATATGATGGGTGGGAGGGTCAAGGAGTGGGGCGGCATGGGCAAGTATGATGATCAGACCGAGGCGGAGAATGGCGGACGTGGCACAGGGAATAGTAGGTTGGGTGAGTTGGTGCTCAAGTGGCTGAGGGAGGATTTAGAAGAGAGGGGGCCCAGAGGGGTAGTGGGAAGACAGGGCGAGGGGGTTGAGACAGAACTGCGCGGCCTTGGCGGATATGGGATGGAGAAGAGACGAGAATGATTAGTAGGGTTTACAACTTTGTGTGTGAATTTTCATTTCAAGCTTGCATGAGATACCCCATCTGGCCTTTAACAGGTCATGAGCAGTGCATTCTACATAGCATGGAAAGTGGGATAAGAGGTGCCGATTTATCATCCGGCGACGGCCTTAACGCCTGACTGCCATCAAAGGCTCAATATACATTCACTCCTATCATGCCTTCTTTTTCAGCTGTTTTCCACCGTGACAGCTGGCGCTATCTCGGCCGAGCTGTGGATTAGAGCATTGATGTCGACTCTGAACACCCTTAGGCTGCTGTCAGCGCTTGCTACTGCAAGCTGCATCCCAACTCCCTCGCCACAGCGTCTAACCCAATTCCCTCGCCACGCCAATCTGTTAACAGCCTTGCTTGGACACAAGTGTACAGGCAAGTCAACTGTCTTGATCACCTTGGTCGGGTCATCGATGCTGAACAGATGGATGCTAATTGTACCGTCGTCTTCGCCCGCAGCCAGAATGGCGTATTCTTCTTCTTGATCGCAATTGAAGTCGACGGCCGTTACCGCAGCCTTGCGTTTGATTTCCGAACCCAAGGAGAATTCAGATGCGTCGTCGAAACGCGGGCCCTGCCATATCTTGATGCTCCTGTCGCGACCCGCGGTCGCGAAGAATGGGAATCCGCCAACCGGGCTCCAGGCACAGTCCAGGATCATCCTCGTGTGTGCTTTCTGAGTGCTCTGCTTCGGCTTCCACTCCTTGCTGTCCGGGTCCTGTGCAAAGATACACCATTTTCGGTCACGTCCAACGCTGAGCAAGTAGTCTTCAGGGGAATGCGACCAGGCGAGCCTTGTGACCGTAAGGGTGTGAGCCAGCAGCGGAGGCCTCACCTCTCGCCACGTCCTTGTGTCGTACATCCGGATGACGGCGTGATCCAGCGAGGATGCTTTGCACGCTGTGGCGAGCAGGTTGAAATTCGATGATGCAGCCGAAGTGGAGATCTCGTACCCATGTCCGTATAACTTCTCATATTCGGGGAATAGAGTGTGGCGCGAGAGCATGTCTTCTGTAGGAGGGGCCACAAGCTCCTCAAAATTCCCCGTCGTGCCATTCATAGCTATCTCGGTGGTTGTCTTCTCTTCTTCCCCCACTGCATTATTGCCCTCATCTGCTTCGGCTTTATTGGACAGGCCCAGAACCGGAATGGCGGCAGTCTCGGGCAGAGACTCTCTCTTAGGGGCTTCAATATTGCACAAGCGCTGGAGCATACTTGCAATCGCCTTCGGCTCGTCAAAAACTCTGAGAAGCTTCTCATCTGCACCAGAGGCGAACTGAGTGGGGTGGATGCTTGAAACACAGTTCAGATCGTAGCCATGAATCTGTGGCCGAGCAAACTCGTGCCATGTCCGTTTAGTCCCGCGCTTCCACTCTGCATGCAGCCTCGTTGTCTGGTCTGAGCTTGTGGAAAGAATGTATGAGCCATCAGTTGGCCATGTCACATCGTTGACCGAGTTTACATGCCCGCTCACTGCGCATCGTTGAGTCCAGTATTGCGATTCGCCATCATAAGTCCAGAGTCTCCAGCTCCCGGTGCGGCCAAGACAGGTGACTGTGGTGCCATCGGGAGACCAAAGCCCTGTCCAAAATCCACCACTCGATCCAGTAGCAGTCGTGGCGCCTTTCTGTCTGCTGATATCTCCTAATCGTGAGGTACTGTACCAGACACCGGAGGCAGGATCTGCTTCCCAGATGGTCAAAGATCCATCCGCGGAGGCTGTCAAGAGTTGCTTCTGGCCAGGCTCGGGACTCCATGCAGCTGAGTATACCCAGTCTTCGTGACCAAGCAGCAAGGCTTCGAAGGTGATGGTGTATTTCGAGTCGGAGCACACAACGGTTTGCAATTTCGGTGCTAGTGTGGTCTGGTGAATTCCAATCTCCGCTGCGTGTGAGACTGGGCGAGTTGGGACTGATTCACCCTCGGTGAACTTCCACAGGCGAATGTACTTATCAGCACTTGCTGAGGCAAGCATGTAGCAACCATCACTGTTGGATGTCAGGGCCAATGATCGAATCCATCCTTCGTGTCCTGTCAATGTAGCGCAGTGTTGAATCACCGGGTTCTCTTTGAGGAGATTCTCAGCAGAGTAGACTTGAATGTCGTTGCGCGTGCCGGCAGCAGCGATGAAGGTCGCGTCGTTCGTCTTGCTCCCGACGAACCAGCCAATTGACAAGCTGAGAGGAATAAACCTGGGCTTCGTGGTGATGGTGTTGATCAGATCCAGGCCATCAGCGCGTCTCCTCCAGATCTTGATGAGAGAATCGGCACCGCCGGTTACGAATAAGGCACTCTGCTTGAGGCATGAGATGGCATTGACAGTACCGTCATGTGCCTTCACATCGGCAACACATTTCCATCCATCGTTCCCAACCAAGACACTAGTGATTCTGACGTGTCCTTCTGCATCACCGCTGATGATGACTTCATCATCGTCCGAAGCATACGGATACGCAAAGCGAAGGGCGGTCACCTTTGCATTATGGCCAGGTACGAGTGCTGAGATACCAGAGTTTTCATCTGAGAGCGGCGGCCACAGTGCAATATTCTGGTCCGCTCCATAGGCGAGAGACTTTGAATGAACGGACCAGTCGGCAGCGGCACTGTTTCTATTGCCTCCGGCTGAGAGGTATTCGACACTGGAAATCGATGACATTGTCCGGGAGGTTGATAGATGTACATAGAACGTCGATCTTCGGAAAAAAAATTTACAAGAATTCACAGCTACTCTTTTGACTACATCCTCTTATCCGCCTTTCTACCATTCACAACATAAGGAATTCAGAAATTACCAATATACCTGGTCAAAATCGGTATAGTCATATACGCCAGGGAACAGAGGGACTTGTTTCTTACTACAGTTGACCATCTACCATATTAATATTCGCCATGTGCGACAACCTCGCTATAATAGTCGAGTTCAGGTAGGCTGCCCCTTCTTGATCGGTAGGAGATGAAGACAGGCTCACAAGTGTAGTGGTGGTCTGGAAATACTATTCAACAACAAGGCCAAGCACTCTGTTAGCATTCCGGCCAAATCTGCAGCAGGCACTCGAACGACGGTGGGCGATCTTATCAACTTTGTCTGCCAACACCTCCTGACGGATCCACGAAAGGAGCTATTCGTGCTTGATGGGGCCATACGACCCGGAATACTCGTGTTAATCAACGATGCAGACTGGGAACTCGAGGGCGAGGATAAGTACGAGCTTCAAGGGGGAGATAATGTGCTCTTCGTGTCAACTCTACACGGAGGATGAATGAGAAGAAGAGGCCGAGCGGGTTCAAAGCTTTACTATGAATTCTAGACGACGTCGTGCATTCTCACACTTAGATCCTCAGCGTCCTCCGGTGTCTTGTACCCCGACCCCAGCACGGGCGTGCCGGGAATCTTCTCGGGACTACCGATCCCGCTTCCTAGGCCGGGTATAGGTGTTGCGAATCCACTTGGCGGTGCGGGTGCTTTTGGACCCTCAGGCGAGGAGGCGATGATTTCAGGAGGAAGACCCGGGATCTTGATCCGCCTGACGTCATTGTTGTACGATGCAGGTATGATCTTTGGAAGTGATGTTAGCGATGCCACAAGAAAGAGGCCGGCAATACCATACCTCAATGATCTCATCACGAGGAAACGACAATTGCGGGATAACAGCGGCATTGCAAGCCATCAGATATCCGTATAGCACGCGAAGCACGCTTTCATGTGCTATAATCAAGAGATCATTCTTCTCCCTCTCAAGTTCAAGAATGATGGGTTCCAAGCGGACGGCGACATCATGATAAGACTAGGAAGGGTCAGCTGAGAATTCAAGCCATCCAGTGTTTACTGACCTCTGCTCTAGGGAAGCGATGATGGTAGGGGTCGAGATCATGCTTCTCAACCTCCTCAGGGTACTCTTCTCGAATCCTTCTTTCTGACTTCTTTTCACAGACTCCAGGGTTCAATTGGCTCATCTGTGACCGTTGCCTCACCTTGTAGCCACGGGCAGCCAAGTAGGTCGCAGTCTCCACAGTCCTGCGCCTGGTGGAAGTCCAGACAATCAGTGGCTTGAGGGGGATATCAGGCCCGCCATTGCGCACGATCGATTGCCTTTCCTCCTCTCTGTGCTTGAGTAAAGTATCCGACATTTTCTTGGCGTAGTCTTGGCCTTCTGGAGAGATACTGGCGTCGGCCTTGTATGACTCTTCCTCGAGCGCGGAGCCTGCTCGGGCAAAGTAGGTATGCCTTGCCTTGATGTGGAGGTTGAGCAGGTAGAAGACAATACGATGTGAAATGTAGGAGAAGCTGTTATTGTTGACAATCAATCTTTCACCAGCATTGATCATCTTGATCCAGTCTAAGCTGGCCTCCTCCATGGTCTCGAAGTGTGGAATCTTGGCAGTGACCCTGTTGAGGTAGTGTTTGACTGCCTCAGCTTCGGACCAGCCGATGTAGTCGGGCGAGGAAATCTTGACGCTTCGCACATTCTCCTCGATGATCCTCTGGTCATCACAACTAGACTCGATGAAGAGACATTTGATGTCATGCTTGGCAAACTCCTTGGCTAGAGACTTTCGACCGGCTGTGAGAGGGTTGACGGCGTCGTAGATGGCGACTTGGCCATTCTCATGGTTTAAAAAATGGTAAATTTCCTCACGGCACTTCTTGAGGATCTTCTGCCGTAGCAGGACCGAAGATGCCGAGGCATTGACGAAAAAGTAGTCGTCAGGAACGTCTTTGCCCGGCCCTACAATTGCTCTCCTGTAGTCGCCGAGATGAAAGATCCTTGTCTTGACTCCAAGCCAGCGAAGGTAGCGAGCTAGCGCCACCGAAACATGGGTTTTGCCTCGCGCTGGAAGCCCGACCATGGCAATTGCGATCCGCCCAGAGTGGAACAGCCGGCCGGACTCGGTGCTGTACAATTGAGCTGGAGCCCGCTCGTCTGTCTCTGGAAGATCGTGGATTGCGTCAACGTAGGTGCTGGACTTTCTCCGGAAGCGGGGCGCATTGGCGGCATCTTTGACAGTGAGCAGAGTATCCATAGCGAGGCCAGAGTTCAACGTCAGAGAGCGGCCACAAGTTTCAATGCGTTAAGGTAGCAGCGACCAGGCCTCCCAATGTTACCAAGCGCTGACCTGGTCAATTTGCATCCTGCAGCAGGAGCAACAGCAGGAGCAACAGCAGGAGCAACAGCAGGAGCAGCAGCAGGAGCACAGTTCCTCAACGTGGCCTGGACAGACCTCCCAGTTGGCCGACAGTCTCTCTTCTTGGGGAGAGGGCCTGCATCCCCCGATATATAGATGCTCCTGTACAACCAACTGGATATCTACAATGACAACAGCAGTAAGACCGTATTCTCAACAATAACAAGATGAGAATAATTATTACTGTAAAACATGTCACAGCACCGATAAGAAGATATCCGGTAATTAGGGAAGCTAAGTCCACGCCGTAATAGTCCGTGCAAAGCTCAGCTGATGTTGTTACGAAGTGGGTCCGATCAAGTTCAGTAACAACCAAGTAACAATTATCTTTACTTAATGGTCCTTTTGTGTACGAATTGTATCGTTGTTGTCCACTTCTGTTGTTTGTTGCAACTCCTGGGCTGCCGTGCCTCTATGTCCTCTTGTACCCCGCCCTAAACCTATATCGGCTAGTGCCCCACCGTGGTCATTTCGCACCTCCATCTGCCGAAGCTCTCAACCCCTTGGGGTCACGTGGTACACGACACACCCCCTTAGGGTCTGCTGTGCAGAGCCTAGCGCTCTGAGGACCGGATAGCTCATTCTACATACTAATTTGTTGAGAATTTGGCTTCCACCCCCTCAGGATTCTAGATCCAGATCTGTAAGTGCTTGGGGCAGGAGGCGCAGGTTGTGAGCTCGTCCAAACGCAATGTAGACCTCTCCTACAACTTGTTCCGTCCGTCTCGCTTTGATCTTGTCTCTGAGCTCCTCCATTCGTCTCTCCTGCTGCAGCCTCAACGTGATATTGGTCATTTTGATGAGCTTGACGAACTCTCCGTACTTCTGACGCGGTAAAGCCTTTGTGAATCCATCTGCGGGCATTTGCGCGGTCTCGAGATACTTGAATAGCACTCGTCTCGCCTGCGCTTCTTGCCTCAGCTAGTGATTATAGATATCCACGTGGCGTAGCTTCGTCGTCAGCTTCACTGAGTCCTTATTGATTAATCGGAGTGTCTGGAGGTTGTCACAGTATACTAATAGTGGCTCATTTAGCTGTAAGGTTAAGCCCTTGAGCAGTCGATCAATGAATATGCCCTCTTTTGCTGTTTGAGACAGGGCGAGTAGCTCGGCCTCTGTTGTCGAGGTTGTTACAGTATTCTGCTTATTGGCTCTCTAGGTAATTAGCCCGCTGAATAGTATCATGATGAACCCCTGCGAGCTCTTTCTGTCTAGTTTATTGTCCGCAAATGATGCGTCGCTGGCGCAGATGAATAAGCGAGCTTCTGCAGTGCTTCTATACTGGATTGTGTAGCCCCTGGTGCTATATAGATACTAGATAACTCGATCAACAGCTCGGTGGTGCTCGTTGCTCGGGTTCTGATTGAATTGTGATAGCTTGGATGACGCTAGAGCTATATCGGGTCTCGTTGTGATCGCAGCGAATAGGATTGATCCTATCTTCCGCTGATACAGGTGTCTTGATTCTGGCGACGCCTCCTCTGTACTTGGAGCCAGTTCCTGCTCAAGAGGGGTACTTGGGGGTTTCTGGAGCTTATTAATCTGGAATTGATCAGTGATCTTGTTAATATATGCTTCCTGGGACAGCCAGATAAGCCTCTTGGTTCTGTCTCGCAGGATATGGATCCCTAGAAACCACTTTAGTTCACCAATGACCTTAAGGGAGTACTTAGCTTGCAGCTTGTCTATAGTTGTGTGTACCTCTTGCTTATCGTGCTGTCTATAGTAGATAACAATATCATTAATAAAGAAGAAAACAATGATCTCTCCCTTGATCATGATGTAGGGCTCCTGCGGCACCTCTGTGAACCCTAGGTCTTGAAAAGTACTGGTCAGATCCTTCTGCCAGAGTAGGGGTGATCTTTGTAGTCCATATAACGCCTTCTTTAAGCGCAGAATCGTATGGCGATTTGGAGGTTGAATTCCTGGTGGATACTTCATGTAGACCACTTTGTCTAGGTCATAGTGTATAAAGGCGTTGATTGTATCTATTTATATTGTTTCCAGGTTGAATTTGGCGGTGATTGTCATTAATATCCTGAATGATGTGCTTGCTAGCGTTGTAGCTTGTGTTGGGAGCTCTCTATAGGCCTGCTGATTACCGCAGATAATAAGACGAGCCTTGTATTTCTGGAGGAAACCGTGCTTATTAGTCTTGTATTTGAATACCTATATACTGCTGAGCACTTTCTGGCCTGCGGTATACTTCTTGTTTACCTCCTGAAATGTCTCTATCTGCTTATGTGAGTCTATATGCTTGTCTATTGCCTTCAGGAACTGCTCTTGTAGTGGATGATGCTCTATATCTCGAAATGTGGCTGGTTCTGGCGGTAATCTGCGCTTATGGATATGCTGCGCACCTATAAATGCTCCGTGAACAGCAGTCCTCACCTGAGTCGGCTGGAAATCAGTGAACCGCGCCTCATTGTTTATGATCTTATAGACACTATAAGTGTTTTCTGGCGGCGGTGTGGTTATATAATTATCTGTGACCTCAATCTCGTCATCCAGAGCCTTAGCAAGTTCTTGATCGTTAGTGACCTTATCAGCAGTAATATTCTCAGTAATCTCTTTGTCCCAAGCTCTGCTTGCAGTAATCTCTTCATCTAGATCAATTAGCCCTTGATTTGTGGCCTCATTTTCTGATAAGGTAATAGAGTTGATTGTCTCCTCGAGCTCTTGGATTGGTACACTTGATTCTGGGCCGAGTCGGCTAGTGAAAAAGCTTGTCTCATTAAAAATAACGTCTCTGGTTGCGATCACTATATCTTTGGAGGGAATCCAAACCCTATAGATATTAGTGGACTGATATCTAACTAGATACCTAATATGAGCACGCGGATCAAGCTTCCTGCGCTTCTTGAGCTTTTTCTGTGCCTTAGACGTCATGGCGTATGCCTTGTAACCATATGCTTTTAGATGCGTAAGTTGAGGCTTCGGCGGTGTAGTCGTAGGATCTGCAAAGGTAAAAAATACCTTATATGGCGTCTTCTAGCCTTGAGATTCTCTCGGAGTACAATTATATAAATAAATAGATGTATTAATGATTTCTGTCCACTTCTTGTGAGGCAAATTGGCTGCGATTCGTATGGTTCTGGCCTTTTGTATTAGTACACCCCCTGAGCGCTCTGCTCTTCTGTTTTGCTCTTGGGTATTAGCAGCAGAGGGCTCGAGATCTATACCCTGGGTCGCTAGCTAATTGACTGTCCGGGATCAATTTAGCTCTTGATCTGCTCGAATTCGCTCTACTCGGTATAATCTCTGTCTTATCTAAGCCAGGAGATTCTGGAGAACTCTTAGATTATCCTCCTCTAGGCTGTGAGATTGCATAAAGTAGACGAATATGTATCTAGAATAGGTATCTGTCACGAACATTGCATATACAAACCCTTGGGATGGCTCTAGATCTGACTAATTGATATTTAATTGCTGCCCTGGGCGAGATATATCTCTCCCTTGTGGTGGACGTCGAGATATCTGCCGAGATATCTTACTTAAGCTGTATGCCTTATATTGGGTGATCATCGGTCCCTACAGATCGACCCTAAGTGAATTAGTGCCTAGCTTATGTAAGCTCATTAGTCCGGGGTGGCCTAGACGGGCGTGCCATAGAGCCGCGTCGCCTCTTGCTCTCAGCCGTGGGTCCCTTGATGTTGATTTCTTTTGTAGTATTGTTATTTGTGCCGAATGATGTCTTATAGAGCCTTCCTCTACCATAGTCTGACCATCAGCAGCCTTGCGGAGCACATAGACAATGGAATTATCATATCTGATTAGGATATTCCGACGAGTATCCCATTCAATGCCCCTTGCTTGGAGTCGATTGAATGATACAATATTGACAAGGAATTCCGGGCAATATGCGATGTCTCTGAGTCTCATGTGGCCCTGCTCCCTGTCTGATTGCTTGATATTGATGACGATATCCCTAAATCCACTTATCAGCACTTACGCTGTACCTGCTTGTATTATATGATGTATCTAGGGTCGTCTAAATCGCTCGAATCTCGTGATATCAGTGAAAATATGGATTGTAGCACCAGAATCCAAGATAGCTGAAT